>JAAAKG020128096.1:0-14804 GCA_010014905.2 Druon quercuslanigerum
CGTTTTGTTACAGGGGGGCGGGGGGTCTTGGAAAGGGCCTATCATCCGTTGCGTAATTTAAGTACGGCTCCTAAGAAAAGTAGGATAAATGGGTGAAGTAGGGGGTAAGCGGAAATGGGAGAAGGAGAGTAGATGAAGTCGGAAGAAGAGATGCAGAGGAAGAGACAATAAATTTAGGTAAATAGGGAAAGGTGGTCAAAGGGAAGTAGTGGGATTGGAGGAAGTAAGGGAAAGTAAAAATAAAAGAATTTAGCATAAAATAGAGGGGGGGAGGTTTGGGTAATTATTGGAAGTGAAGGAAGAATAAAACGGATGGTGGAGAGATGGCTATTAGGGGAGTGAGATGAAATAGGGAAGTGACGGTCAGGGAATGAAAGTAGGGGAAAAGGAGTTTTAGTGTTAGTGCTGCTAAGCAAGTGAGGAGAGGTGACTATAGAGGGGAAAGGAGTTCAAGAAGGTTAGAGATGGTGGAAATATTTTGTTACGTTTTGTTACAGGGAGGTAGGGGTTCTTAGAGAGCGCCTATAATCTGTTAAGTAATTTAAGTGCAGTTCCAAAGGAAAGTATGAAAAATGGGTGAAGTAGTGGGTAAGCGGAGATGGAAGAAGGAGAGTAGATGAAGTCGGAAGAAGAAGATGCAGAGGAAGAGACAAGAAATTAAGGTAAATAAGGAAAGGTGATCAAGGGGAAGTAGTGGGATTAGAGGAAGTAAGGAAAAATAAAAATAAAAGAATTTAGCGGAAAATAGAGAAGGGAGATTTAAGTAATTATTGGAAGTAAAGGAAGAGTAACACGGAAGGTGAAGAGACGGCTAGTAGAGTAGTGAGAGGAAAGAGGGAAAACTAAGTGACGGTCAGAGAATGAAAGTATGGGAAAAGGAGTATTAGTGTTAGTGTTGCTAAGCAAGTGAGGAGAGGAGCAACTAGAGGAGGAAGGAGTTCGGAAAGGTTAGAGGGGGAGGGAATATTTTGTTACGTTTTGTTACAGGGTCTTCGAGAGGGCCTATAATCACTTACGTAATGAAAGTACGGCTCCTAAGGAAAGTAGGAAAAATGAGCGAAGTAAGGGGAAAGCGGAAATGGGAGAAGGAGAGTAGATGAATTCCGAAGAAAAGATGCAGCGAAAGAGACAAGAAATAAAGGTAAATAAGAAAAGGTGATAAAAAGGAAGAAGTAGGATTAGAGGAAGTAATGGAAAGTAAAAGTAATAAAATGTAGAGGAAAAAAAAGGGCGGAGATTGGGGTAATTATTGGAAGTGAAGGAAGAGTAACACTATAGGTGAAGAGATGGCTATCAGGGTAGTGAAAGGAAATAGTGAAAGTAAGTGACGGTCAGGGAATGAAAGTAGGAGGAAACGAGTATTAGTGTAAGTGTTGCTAAGCAAGTTAAGAGAGGAGGAACTAGAGGAGGAAGGAGTTTGAGAAGGCATTAATGAAGAAGAAGGGGCAGTAGGGGAAGTAGAAGAAGGAGAGTATGAGAGGAAGTTTCGCAAAAATTAATTCACGTAGGTGCTTGTTTTTCTTCTAGTTATTTTTAAAAATGAGTGCATTTTTTAAAGGAGAAATGAATAATGGAAAAAATGTCAAGTAAATATTAATATTCGATATTTTTCCTGGGTGATACGTTACTAATGGGTTTCAAGACTTCACGTCTGAGGCGCAATTTCAGATGCTGACGTGAGTCATGTAGCGTCAATCATGAACATGATGCTTTCAGTGTATAGGTGGATACGGGAAGGTTATTTCCACTCCACATCCCTCGTGATAGATTTTAATATTGAATAAGTTAGAGGCGATAAGGAAACAGGGTTGTTGACATAATGTTAGCGAGGTCGCTCGCGCCAGCTTGCCCCAGCAATACTGGCTCAACGCTTTAGAGTTAGCGCATCGACACCAGATGTATATGTACATTGTATGTACAACGGTACTGCTGACCTAGATTTTGCAACAATAGCTACTCTCGTCTGACTGCCTGTTCTTCTATGTGCAACCAAGCAAAGCACCGCACCAGTCTATTTTTTAAAAAATTGGGCATGACTGGTATTGCAGATACCTTTTCACGCTCGAAACTTTTGTGAACGAGTTTATTGCATTTTTTTGTACATGAGAATTTTTTATGTCGCATTAGTTAGATGTACTATTGGATTTAAGTTTCGGATGTCTAAGACGATTTTAATGAAAGTGTCGGTCTGTCTGTAGGCTGTAGTCTTTAGTTTGTATTGTACAGGCACGATAACTTTCAAAAAATTTATCACATTAGATTCTTCTATGGTACAGTTCGCTAACCAGCTATTTTGGCTGAACATTCAAAAAGTAAGATCATTTTTAAAATTTTCAAAATTTTTGTAACCCCTTTTTGCAAGATTTAAAAATTCCACGTATGGATATTTATGGTACTTAGAAACGCGAACAACTTATTTTGATGACTTTTTTCGATAAAAAGAAAATTATCGGAGTTATAGCATTCTCAAACTAAAAAATAAAAATAAAAATGAAAATTTTAAGAAAAAAACGCACCATGGAGAAAGAATTCAAGAGAAAAAAACTTTTATTTCTGTAAACTCTAAAATAACATCATAACTTTTTGCATTCTGTCAAAAAGTCAAAAATACCATTTTACAGTCACAATATGCAAGCTATGAAAAATATATGTCTACTAGAATCGTCAAAGCTAACAAAATCTACAAATTTATATTAATTTAATAAGAAGCGTAGTTTTTGTTTTAATTCTGACAGAAACATTATAAATAAAAAATTAAAGTTTTGGCAAACGACACAAGCTTCTAAAAAAGAATAAATAGACAGAAGCTGCTCATCCAAAAAGAGGTAAAAATTTGTTATCAGTAATTTTTTGATGAGAGGCACAGTTTTTGTTTCTGTTGTTATAACACTTTTAAAAAAATGAAAAATTGGATTGACGAACCAAAATATACGAAATATGAAAAAAGAGATATGAAAAAAGGTATAAAAAAGGAAAAATTTTAAAAGGTCACAAAAGTCGCTTTTTTAACATAAAAGATTTTTGTAATTGATCGTTTTTATTAACAAAATCATTCTCTTTTGTTTTTTTATTGATCTTAGAAGCCCTAAATGAAAAACATAGATTTTATTACGAACCAACAGAGCTTTTAACACATGAGAGGGTTTTTATCAAAATTTCTTGTCCAAATTGTAAGGTCTCCTTGTGATAAAAATATTTTAAAAATAAGAAAATTAACTTTTTGCAAAAGAGAAAAAGGGTACAATAGCATTTTAATGAACAAAAATTTTCGTCTAAAAAATATCTAAAATTTTTTTAAGAGCCACTTTAAGCTTGTATGTATATTTTCGTCTTAAGTATTAAAAAATAACATTGATAATAAAAATATTAAATGTAGGGAAAAATGACACAATTTTCAAAAAAATATTTATTGACAATTTTTTTAAAATATGACATGCACTTTTTTTAACTTAAAAGTGAGGGAATGAAAATAATTGTTTTTAATCAATACCTATTATGAATTTTAATAATATAAATCTATTCAAATGATATACAATGTATTCGTTAAAGCCGAATGAGCTTTCACGAAGAAGAATTCACAATCATTAAATGAAAATTGTCGATGCTTGGAACTTCAATTTTAAAAAGCCGGCGGACAAATGTGGGTGAAATGCAAAGAGCGAGCGCGTAGCTTAAGGTAAGTACATTATCGAGCACGAAGCGCGAGATAAATATATTATCGAACGAAAATCCAGAGAACCAAGAATCTCCCCTCCCCCAAGAAGCGATATGCATAAAAAAATCCCAATCAATTTTGGAACACCCTACTGTAAAGTCTTGTTTTCTTGTAGGTCTGACTATGAATTGCATTTACTACTTAAATCGATTCAATTCAGAAAACCATCTTGATTTGTATAAAAAATCCACTTATTAAAAAAGCACTAGATCAATTCTTTAATAATCTACATAGTTGTACAACTAACTATACCAAAAATTTTGTTTAGAAATTAATAGAAATATGTATGTTAAAACTGGGTGATGTTTGATAACGACAAAAAATGTAATTTAGTTACATCATAACAATTGGGTAAATAACATGTTTGATAAACCCATGCTCGATAATATAAAAGAAAGTGGGACGTTCTCTAAGTACTTAGGGCTGTTACTCTTGATGGTTCGGAACCCACCTTAAATTGTAGGTCCCCCTCCCACCAACAAGTAACTGTGTAAGAAGTGTGTTAAAGAATAGGGAAGAAGTTACAAGAAAAATGTAAACACATATTTGAAATAATATCAGAGAGAAAATAACATATTGGAGACAAACTTGGATATAAAATCCTTATAAATTTGATACAACTGACAACACCTGACGATGAAATTTAAGAATACAAAATCTTTTTAAAAACAATTATAGATTTTATTGTAACAACTGTGAATAAATGTAACAAAAAGATAAAAATGAATAAGCAGCACTGCAATACAAAAACTGTTTAATATTTAAAATTTAATTTTTAATACTAACACAAACCTGAAAAAACTCAGTTATGTAACAAAATTTTACAAGGAGATTTAAAAAGAATTATGTTCCTAAAAAACTGTTGAAAAATACAAGCACTCTAGAAAATTAATTTGTGGAAAATAATTGCACAAAAAGAGTTACAAAGATCAACAAATTTTTGAGGTCTTTTAGGCTTCCTCTTCAGGGAAATTTTAATAGGTAATTAATGGGGAATATTTTTATGTTATACTAGTATTATATAAAATGCAGAAGTGAACTTTAAGATTATTATTAAGGAATTACTACCAGTATTTACATTTTTATCTTGAATACTTCTCAGAATGGATTCTAGATTTAAAATTTTTAAATTAAATCAATAGAACACTGTCGACGATTCATTTGACAGTTAATCGTTTTGAAAGATGTCATAAAATCAAAATCAATAAAGCTTCAATTACAATGTATGATGAAAATTTATCTTTTTTTTTCTTTTCTAAAATCTCGTACAAGATGGAATTCCCTGGTTCGAAAAATAATTTTTAATCGTACTGAAAGCAATTTTAAATTTGTCTTCTTCTGAATATATATATTAAAGAACAGTCGCCTCAAAAATTGATTTTCTTGAGTAATTGTTTTTTTGAAAAAGAGTTTGTTGACAAATATAATTCTTGTTAAACCTTCTTGTGTAATTTTTTACAAATAATTTGGTTTTTCAAAGTTTTTTTTTGTTTAAAAAATTTAATTTCAAAAATTAGAATATTTTCCTAAAAAAGGCAGAATTTGAACTCACACTTTGCAGAACCAAAGAATAAAAAAATGATTAGATTATTTTATTGTAACTTGTTACGTAGTAGAAATGTTAACGCATCTATGTTTGCAGATTATAAGGTCAACAGGGGCTTATAATTTCTTTTTTGATATGGGATTTATAATTTCCTTCAAAGATCAAAATTTTGGTTTTACGTAAGTTAATTTTTATTCTAATGACTTTAATAAATGTATTCAGTTTTTTTAAGATTCTTCACAAGTCTTCGATTAACTCTATGATAACAAACTTATCATTGTCAAGTTTTCTATCCTAATATTTTAAAAGCATTAGAGAAATTCATTTTTTTGTTTTGTTACAAATTTTATTATTTTGATTAAAATTTAATTATTAGATTGAAAATTCAACAATTTTGTTAAAACGTCACGTTTTTTTGTCCATTTGATTTCTTGATTTAAAATTCATCATTTTGCTTTAAAAATTTAAAAATTTAGTTTCCATTTTTTTTATTCTTAAGTGTTATTTTGTTTTTCAAGTAAATATTCGTCCTTTTGGTTTACAAATTTAAAAACTACATAACCATTTTTTGTAATTAAATTATTTAATTTTTCAGTCAAAAACCAAGTATATTGAGCTTTCAATAACAAAAATAAATTCTTAACATAAATTTTTTTAGGTTTGTCAACGCAGAATAATGAACTTTCAACCAAAAAGAAATTGGATTTCCTTATAAGTTGGCATTACTTTAATTCATACTCTAAGAAATGCAAAGTAGAAGTTTTATGTAAAATGCCTGCTAACAACGTTGTTTAGATTTTTTTGTTAATGGGTCATTCACAAGGACAATTGCCTATGAATGACCCTCCTCGACGAAGAAGGTGTGGATTTTGCGAAAGTAAGGGTACGTGGGTTAGAGTTCGCAGTTGATAAGGTTGTTGTGACAAAGTCAATCGAAAAATTGCTTTGACAGGTGGATTCCCTCACAACATACAAAATCTTTTACCCTTGTACTTTACCCTCATATCTGATTGGTTTAAAAAATCGAATCTATGCCAAAAAGTTAATTTCCAAATATGACAGTTGAGGAAATAAGTGGCAGAGAACACTAAGATTTTATTGTGTTAATTTTACATACTTAAAATTAAAAATTTGAAAATAACTTATTAAATAGGTTACATTAAATGTATTTTTTTTAAAAGTCGGTAGTGGGATCAAAGCGAGTAGGAAAAGTCGCGATAAGTGGTAATGCGTTAAAAAATATGGTACTGTAGAAAGAACATATGCCTACAAATTAACGAAAATAAAACTAAAATTATGGTCTTGGAGGGAAATCATAAATCAAATATTACTATAAAAATTGTTAGGCTTTAGTGCTTTTATAAAATGCAAAAGATATGACAATTAGCAGAACTTCGTGTTGACAAATATTTTTACAGCTTGAGAAGTTTTAGGAACATTCTAGATGACTATTTTTATTGATTACTATTTATTAATTGCTTACAAAATATATTTAATTTATTTTTATGATACCTTTATTTGACTTCATGTTGATTCAAATCTGAAAAAAGAAACTGATATATACGCAAAAAACCATAAACGTGACATTTCAAGGTCATTTCAACAAATATTTGTTTGAATCAAAAAAACATTTTTTCCCTATATCTATGAAAGAAGTTGTTCGTTTTGAACAATTTCTGAGTGAAAATTTCCTTTGACGAAATATTTGTTAAATTTTTAGTGAACTTACAAGTGTGTAAACTTTGTAATTATGGACATGTTACAATCTTGGCATTAAAGGTCTTGAGAAACCTGAAAATAGTTAATGGCTTAATGCATCTTCCATCGATGCGAAGGAAAGAAACTTTTAGTTCCATTCTCGAGTTCCTTATTATCAGTGGTAGCGAGTCTCGCTAATGCTCGTAATCCCCGTAATCCAGTGACGTCGAAACACTTTAATGCCCTCGTTAAAGCTCTCGTTGCAAAAGTGAGCGAGAAGAGTAGAAAAAAATAAAACAAAGCTCAAACCTTCCGCTGTGAATTAAAACGCCGTTACTTCGTGAAATTGAAACCGTGAGAAGACTTACCACCATTTATCCACAGGCGTCTCTGTTTCTCTTCAACATATCACCACCTGTTACAGAAAAAAGAAAAGTATTAAAGATTATAAACCAATAATTGATATCTTTCCCGTTTTTTAAAAAGATATCAGTTTTAAATTGACACAAGTCATACAACATATCCCTGGTTTAAGAACAGTGTTCGGGGTGGGCTGTAAATAACCTTGATACTAAATCGGGGGAATACAAACCTAAGAAGTCAGGGCCGTGTAAACCATTTTCGTTGGATTATTCTTCAAAATGAAAAAATAAATTTGTTTAAATTTATCCATTTTGTTCTCTAATTCATATAATATTTTTAAACTCAATAAAAACTACAATATCAGCAATCTATTATATTAAAGAATAATATTTTTCCTGCTAGCTTCAAACGATTGTGCCGCTGTCTTTTTCTTTCTTAAGGCGCTTCAAACAAGTCTCGATTTTGTTTGATTCTCTATGACTCTAAAAGGATTGTTTGTTAAACGTAATATTTTCCCTACATAATCTAAAGGCAATCATACCGGTTTACAGACAGAGCTTTTTCCGAAAAATGCTTTTTTTTTTGTAATTCAAAATGAAGTGTTTCTTTGCGCCTGAAACCAGCAATACTCTGAATACTGTCTACGCTAAGTGTTGCCGGGTTCGGGCGCAAAAACACACTTCATTTTTAACTGAAAAAGAAAAGGAAATTTTTCAAAAAAATCTCTGTGTCCAAACCTGCATGACAGCCTTTAGATTATGTGTTAAAATATTATCATCTATTTTGCTGTGTAGTGGAACAAACGAAACAGAGACTTCTCCGTTGACTTCTCACTTCTCACAAAACTACATCGAGTAGCAATTCTAGGAATTCCTAAACCTTAGGGTCCTAAACCGAGGGTCTGGTGTAATTATAAACAATATTTGTAGAATTGACATTATAGTCTAGAATTGGTTTAGTTTGTTAATTGTAAATTGATTTTCAAATAATACAAAAGCTAACGCTTTTCGTCATGGGCTAAACCAAAATTATTTTTTAGGTTTAGCCCCACTACTCAAGTTACCCTCCCGCAGCCAAAATATTACGATGTTGAAGTTTTCGACAGATATGGATTTCAAATTTGTGTAATTAATTTTCTAAAAACTAAGAGTCATACGGAAAAAGTAAAAAGACCCTTGGATTTATCTAGGAAATATCTTAATGTGCATTTTTTTGTTTAAACAATTTTTTTGAACAATTACGACATTTTTTATCTTTTTGCAATTGCTATGAATAAAGTGTGGATGGGATCGAAAAACCAAGTGCACCATTGCATTCCTCTCGAGAATATCTAGATGTGCATTTTTAAAAACCCATTTTTTAAACAAATAGCGCGTTTGTTGTTCAGCAGACTGTCGCTGCGTGTCTCTAGATATGGATTTCAAAGTTGTGGGATTAAAAAATGCACACCTTGATATTTCCGAAACGAACCCAGAGGTGTTTTTACTTTTTCCATATGACTCTTAGTTTTTTAAAAATTAATTACACACCTTTGAAATCCATATCTAAAGGCACGCAGCAACAGTCCGCTAAACAACAAATGCGCTCATTGTTTAACAAATGGGTTTAAAAAACAACAAATTGATAAAACATCTTGATATTATCGAGAGGAATGCAATAGCGCACTTGGTGTTTTGATCCGATGCATACTTTGTTTAAAACAATTACAGAAAGACAGAAAGTGGCGTAATTCTTAAAAACATTGTTTAAACAAAAAAAACAAAAAATTTACGCTGAAATATTTTTAATATAAAAATATTTTTAAGAGGATTGTCCAGCCTGCTTTTTAAGAAGGTATTTATTGTTTTTATAATTACACAAATATTATGAACAAAATTTCCATTTTTTCTATTTGAAGTTCCCAGTGCTTATCAATAACAGAAAAATTGTCCAAATTCAAAGATATTGAAATATCACATAATAAAAAAAATGTATAAATAAATTATTTGCGGGAAGAGTTTTCTTACCATTTTCCATAATTTTAAGGTTCTTTAAGTTTTGTTGAAAAAAATTTGGATCAAAATAATATAACGATGAAGAAATTTCTTCTTGTTATTATAACTGTTAAAATTGTAAACAAATTTAATAAACAAATGCATTTATCAGTTATTTTTTGCCAGAAAAATTCGTTTTCTCGATGCTATTTTTTGTAATAAGGCACTTTATGATAATTTTGGAAAACTTCATAATTTTTCTAATAATCTTGTGATCTTTTTTTAAGCAAAATTAATTAACAAAAGCATTATTCGGGCAGTTGTCGGCAGAAAAATTCAGTTTTTTTAATGCCCGTCCTTTGAGTTGAGAACTTCATGAGAATTTAAGCAACACGCATAACTAGTTATTATATTTTATGATTTTTAAACAAATTTAATAAAAAAAGCACAGCTAAGGCACTTCTCGAAAGAAAAATTCGTTTTTTTCGATTACAACATTTTTCATTGGAACTTCATGATAATTTTCCAAAAAATTTACGATTTATTGTCAGACTCTTTAATTTTCATCTTTATAGTAAATTCAGCAACATGCATGATTGTTTGGTGAATTTTATAATTTTTTTTAACAAATTTAAAAATGATATGCATTATTTGGGCATTTATCGATACAATTTTTTTTTAATCTAAGTTCTTGCAGCATAAGTTTCTAATTACTTTTATTCTTTTAATGAAGGGAAAATTCAAGATAATCCATTTGTTTATTGTTAATTAAAAAGGGTCACCGAACAAACATTTTTCTTTAAAAATAAAAACATGTTGTTAAAAATTAGTCTTTTCACTTTATAGGTAACATTAATTTATTTTTTTTCGTTTAAAAAAAAACAACTATCTGGTTAAAAATTAATCTGTCTTGGATAAAACGTAACTTTTCTGTTAAAAATGTATATTTTTGTGTTTTAAAGTTTTTCAGTTGAAAGTTCCCGTATTTTGTTAAAAAGTCTGGTTTTCCTTATGCGCGAAATTTCAACTTTGATTTTTTTAAATTTTGTTAATTTAACTTTTGTTTAAAAATTTTACTGGTTGGATTAAAATTATATATTCTGTGGAAAATTCATCTATTTCTGGTAAATTCAACTATAATTTAAATATAAAGTCATTTTAGGTTGAAAAATCACCACTTACTTGATAGTTCAACTACCTTCTTAAAAATGAAATTTTGGTCCGAAGACTGCTTATTTTAGTTAAAAATTTATCTTCTTGTTAAAATTAAAATTTTTGTTTTCAAATGTACTTTTTTTACCTTCGGTTTTTTATGTTGAAGTTTTCAGTATTTTATTGAAAATTTATTGATTTGGCTTAAAAATTGAACCATTCGGTGAGAAAGCCAACTTTTTTGGAAAAAATTACATCTGTTGTTGTTTGGTTTAGTTTCAAACTTTAGAAAAATGTAGTGTAATTATTGCAGGACCCCTAAGTTGAAAATTGGAATATGTGCATTATTTAAAATTTCCCTCAGTTGCGTGAGAGGAAGTTGGATATTGGGGGTAGAGCAAGAAGATAGATCATTTGATGAAATTTTGAAATAAAAATTTTAAATCAGTATTTCATATCAGGGCTTCTAGACAATTTTTGTCAGTAAAGTTTAGGTCTATTCCAGATTTTTAAAGCAATTTAAAGAAAAATTGTATGGCTAATCTTAATATTTCCTTCCGAGAAAAATTTTGAAACGTTAAAGGAATAGCAACAATTTAAAAAAATTTTAAATTAGTTTTTTAAATTTGGAACACTGTGAAATTAATTTTTAAAGGTCTTTAAGTTCCAGTTTTCTGGTCTAATTTTTAATTTCAAGAATACTTGTGTCAAAAGTTGAACTTTTTCTATTTAAATTCTTATTATTTGGGAACCCATTCTAATTTTCAGAAAATACAGAATAGATGAGCTTAAAACCAATCACTGAAGAAGTTAAAGAATATTTTTTGTTTTTATATTACCTTGTTATTAAGCAGTCGTAGCATCTCAGAGCTGCGGTCTGTACAAATCAAGCTGTTAGACAGCGATGAAATGGGTATCGCCCACGACACGCGTTAGGCTTCGTATTATTTAAAAAAATTTTAAAACATAAAAGAATGAAAAAATTAAAGAGGCCAATATTAATTTAAAAATTTTTTATTTAAAATTATTATGAGCGAAAATGGTAGCTCAATTAAAACTGCTCTGCCAGTTTGGCTATTTTTTTATAGTAACTGACATTATCTAACAGCAATTGTTGAAAAAAAAATTATAACTAACCTAATACTGCTTTGATAGTTTAGCATACATTTTTAGTCAAAATTAGAGGATCTAATTGCTGGGAAAGAAGTTGCATAGAGGGGGTAGATCAAGCAGGTACAGAGTGCTGAAATGGGCATCGCCCTCGATATGCGTAACGTTTCTTATTAATTGACAAGATATTAACACTCACAAGAATTAAAAACATTAAAGACGCTAATTCCAATTTGTAGAAAGTTGGATAGAGGGGGTAGATAAAGCAATTATACAGAGATAAAATGGGCATCGCCAGTGATACGCGTTCGGTTTCATATTATTTAAAACGCTATTGATACTTACAAGAATTACAAAAGTCAACAACCTAATTCAAATTTGAACATTTTTTGAAAAATTATTATAAACAAATATTGTAGCTCAATTAAAACTGCTCTATCAGTTTGGCTTATCTTTAGAGACAAAGTGACAGGACCTGCCAGATGCGTGAGGGTAAATTAAATAGTGGGAGTAGCTTAAGCAGGTAGACGGCGATGAAATGGGCATCGCCCATGAAAAGCGTTAGGTTTTGTAATATTTAAACAGCTGTTGATACAAGAATCAAGAAATTAAAGTCCCTGAAATTAATTAAAAATTTTGTTGAAAAAATTTGTAAACAAAGGTTATTGCTGTATTAATACTACTCAGCTAGTTTGGTTAATCTTTTTTAGTAGAACGGACAGGATTTAACAGCAATTTATAAAAACGAAGATTGTAGCTAACTTAATATTACTTTGGCGGTTTGGTTTATCCTTATAGTCAAAATGAAAGGATCACGTAGCTGTGAAAGGAGACGTTGCAAAGTTGACAGCGATAAATTGGGCATCGCCCACGATACGCTTTAGGTTCCTTCTTATTCGAAAATCTATGAGCACTTAGAAGAATTGAAAAAATAAGGACGCTAATGCCAATTGAAAGAATTTTTTTATTATAAATAAAGATTGTAGCTAACCTAATACAGCTCTGCTAGTTGGCTTCTCATTTATAGTTAACTGGTACAATCTGACAGCTGCGTAAACAGAATTTGGATAGTTGGGATAGAAGAAGAAAGTAGACAGCGATGAAATGGGAATCGCCCACAATACGCGTTAGGTTTCGTATTATTTGAAAAGCTCTGACTCATAAAAAATTAAAAAATTCAAGAGTCTAATGGCAATTTAAACATTTTTTTGAAAATTATTCTGAATAAAGATTCTTTTTCAATTAAAACTGTCTTGTCAGTTTGGCCTATCTTTTATAGTCGAACTGACAGGATCTGACAGCTGCGTAAACAGCAGTTGAAGAGCGGGCGTAGATCAATCAGCTAGACAGCGATAAAATGGGCATCTCCCACATTACGCGTTAGGTTTTGTAATACTTGGAACTTTATTGATACTCAGAAGAACTAGAAAATTAAAGACACGGATACTAATTAAAAATTTTCTTGTACAATTTTAAGACCTCCGTTGGATAGTGGGAGAAGTTGAAGCAAGTAGACAGCGATAAAATTGGCATCGCCCAAAATATGCGTTAGGATTCGTATTATTTGAAACTTTATTGATACTTAGAAGAACTGAAAGATTAAAGACACTGATACTAATTAAAAATTTTGTTGTAAAATTTTAAGATCTCTGTTGGGTAGTGGGGGTAGTTAAAGCACGTATACAGCGATAAAATGAGCATCCCCCACCACACGCGTTAGGTTTTGTATTATTTGAAAAACTTTGATTCCTACAAAAACTAAAAAATTCAAGAGCCTAATGTCAATTTAAAGATTTTTTTGAAAATTATTCTGAATAAAGATTCTTGTTCAATTAAAAATGTTACGTCAGTTTGGCTTATCTTTTATAGTCGAACTGATAGGATCTGACAGCTGCGAAAGCAGAAGCTGCAAAATGGGCATAGATCAATCAGCTGCAGAGCGATAAAATGGAAAACGCCCACATTACGCGTTAGCTTTCATATTATTTGAAAAGCTTTGATTCTTACAAAAATTAAAAAATTCAAGAGTCTAATGTAAATTTAAACATTTTCTTGAAAATTATTATAAATAAAGATTTTTGCTCAATTAAAACTGCTTTTTCAGTTTTGCCTATCTTTCATAGTCGAACTGACCTGATCTGACAGCTGCGTAAGCAGCAGTTGAAGAGTGGGCGTTGATCAATCAGCTAGTCAGCGATAAAATGGGCATCGCCCACAATACGGGTTAAGTTACGTATTATTTGAAACTCTATTGATGCTTAGAAGAACTAAAAAATTGGACACTGGTACTAATTAAAAATATTGTTGTAAAATTTTAAGACCTACGCTGGATAGTGGGGGAAGTTGAAGCAGGTAGACAGCGATAAAATAAGCATCGCCCATAACATGCGTTAGGTTTCTTCTTATTCAAAAATCTGTGAAAACTCAGAATTATTGAAAAAATAAGAACGTTAATGCCAATTGAACGAATCTTTTTATCATAAATAAAGATTGCAGCTAACCCAATACTGCTCTACTAGTTGGCTTCTCAATTATAGTTAACTAACAGTATCTGCCAGCTGCGGGAACAGAAGTTGGATAGTGGAGGTAGAACAAGAAAGTAGACAGCGCTGAAATGGGCATCGCCCACAATACGCGTTAGGTTTTGTCTTATTTGAAAAGCTTTGATTCTTACAAAAATTAAAAAATTAAAGACACAAATACTAATTAAAAATTTTGTTGTAAAATTTTAAGATCTCCGTTGGATAGTGGGGGTAGTTGAAGCAGGTATACAGCGATAAAATGAGCATCCCCCACCACACTCGTCAGATTTCGTATTATTTGAAAAGCTTTGATTCTTACAAAAATTAAAAAATTGAAGAACCTAATGTCAATTTAAACATTTTATTGAAATTTATTCTAAATAAAAATTCTTGTTCAATTAATACTGTTTTGTCAGTTTGGCTGGATAATGGGCATAGATCAATCAGCTGGACAGCGATAAAATGGGCATCGCCCACATTACGCGTTGGGTTTCTTATTATTTGAAACTTTATTGATACTTAAAAAAACTAAAAAATTAAAGACACAGATACTAATTAAAAATTTTCTTGTAAAATTTTAAGACCTGCGTTGGATAGTGGTGATAGTAGAAGCAGGTATACAGGGTTAAAATGAGCATCCCCCACTACACGCGTTAGGTTTCGTATTATTTGAAACTCTATTGATACTTACAAGAACTAAGAAGTCAAAGACCCTGATATTAATT
>JAAAKG020128107.1:0-14804 GCA_010014905.2 Druon quercuslanigerum
GGTTTCGAGGAGAACCCCGAAGCTATTCTTCTGTGCGTCTTATCTTTAGAAACTTTACTTTTACCTACAGCAATGTCTAATACCTCGTCTAGATGCCAAGGAACACCCCAGGTCTATACTTCAGAGGATGTTGCTGAGTATAGTTTTAATTACGAGAAAAAGAAATAAAGTAAAGACACTGACTAGCCTTCATGGAAAACCACGAGGCTATTCTTCTATAAATACCCAATTGAATTTGGAAGCAAATAAAATAAGATCAATTTCTGATCGAAAGTATTCTTTTAGAAAATTCAAATAGAAATCGCGTGAGGTTTTTCTCTCTCGAAGGTTAAGCACTCTTGGTGCGAAACGCTAAAGAGACCCACTAAAGGAAATAAGTTTGAAAGAGATTTCTCATTTCAAAATTTTCCTGGAAAGACTACACTTAGGACTGAGCTAGAAGAAAAGATCTTCTAGTCACTTCAAGTATAGTCGGAGGTCCTCGCGGTTCGCCCGCGAGTAAAACAACTGAAGTTTTTGACTTTTACTGGCCCTTTTATAACGCGCTTTCCGTCTCTTCTACCCTCTGCCCTTGCGTGGGTGCACGAAAAAGAGAATGTCAGGCTTGTGCAATACAAATTCTCCTGTGTGAGGCAATTTCTCATGATGTTTACAGGGGAGAGTTTGTATTGCCTATTTTCAGGCTCACCCCTGTAACTCGCACGTTACAATATATATATATATATAGACTTTAAAAATAAATTTTGTAATTTTAATAAACTGCAGTATAATAACATTTCTAAGTATGTAATAAAATCCGCGAATATAAGAATTCCTGAATTATAAATTTCCCGAATAATAGCATTTCCGAATTATATAAAAATTTCTAATCAATAAAAACTTCATATATCACAACTCTTGAATTGAGAATTATATGAAAATTCCTGATCCACAAAATTTCCAAATATTACAACTATCCAATTGGAATGCCCAAAAATCACTTGAACTTCTAAAGCCTTTATTTCCGAATACTAAGATTTCCAGACAATAAAACCACCAAGTAATTTTTCAAAATTATAATACAAGCGGATGAGCTGCCTAAATCATCAAAGATAAATTAGGATTTAAAAAATCAAAAAATAATATTGTTTTGTGCACACTAGGACAAAAGGAGACGTTGGCGTTTAAATAATTTATCAATCAAGTCAAGAATGATATAAAAGAAGAGGGACCTGTCGTTTGGGATGCGAAGGGTGATCACTATGTAATTTCTTTAGTTAGTAGATGTTTAAGTGAAACAGAGACTCTCTATATTACTACAGAACAAGAATTGCTGGCCATTGTTTACTCAGTTACCATATGTCGCAGACATCAAGCGCTGACTTTTTTAAATCAGGCAAAGTTTCAAAATTTCCGTTTGTTTAGATGGAGTGTAATTTTGCAACAATACGAGTTTGGTATTAAACACCAAATATCCAGATATAGGCAGATATCATTGCATCAGAAGTCTCGTCATCGCTGCTTTTTTGTATAATTCAAAGGTTTATCATTTCTGTCGAATACCTTTTGGACTGAAAAATTTTAGTTCTTGATTTATTATAACTTTGAATTTCGCATCAGGAAACTAATTTTATTAATGTCCCACAACTTAGGATGATGATTTACTTACAACTAGCACAAGCAATTTTGATAATCACATGCAGGATAAATCTTTATTTTGTGGATACTCTGTTAAATTTCTTGATTTTAATTTGTCTCTTACTTAAATTGTTTGAATCCTTTTAGAGATATTCTTAAGGAATCTAATACTTGGATATTGACCCCAGCTTACAAAAAAAGTTTTCTTGAACTAAAAAATAATAACAATTTAAATTACAGACTGATGCTTCAAATAAAGGTATTTATGAGATACAATATCAAACGACTGGAGATGGATGTCAACATGTGATTGCACTTGTTAGTAGATGCTTGTCTGTATTTAAACTCCATTATTTTACAATTATTATGTTAGAATTATTAGAAGTATTAAAGAGAACAATCATGATAAATAATTTTATAGATTAATAAAAATATTTTTACGAAAAAAACTGACAGGTTAGAAATACATGGAGACGTAATAAACGTTGACTAATAATGAACGGGAGCATGGAGTTATCCTATTCAGAAACAAAACACGAAAAAAATTATATCCTAAAAAAGAGATCTTGAATCAGAAAAACGCTTTACGCAAAATAACATGAGATTCAACCAAAGGAATTATTTATCCATTTATCCAAAAAAATAAATGAACTCTCTATTATTATTTGCAGAATTAGGTTCAATTATAAATAGCGGTTGGCCGGACGCTCCTTGCCCGGGTTGTTGACACCCTAGTCGCCTGAGGAGCCTCGTCTCCTGGTAGGCCTCCTTCTTTTAAAATGCTTGGTTATTTAATTAATAAATTTGGATATATTCGGCTTATTTCCGCACAAATCAGAAACAGAATTTAGATTGCGAGCAGAAGGTAAGTACTTATCTCCTATGCCCAATCAAGAGCATATTGTATTATCAGCATGCAATTGTGACATTTTCGCATTATTGCAGTATATCGGACTTCTACGAAGATTATATAGGATGGATAAGCATCATTCGAGAGAAAAGTAAATCAAATGAGCAGCGCCACTGATAATATGTCCCCGGATGAAGCTACGGATTGTCCAGAAAGCAGAAATCATCAAATAATCTCACATAATTTTATTAAAATTACTGCAAATTACAATTCACTACTTTAGAACAAGTTTCCTAATAACAAACGTAAATTGGCTCTTCTTCTTCTGACAGGAATAATATTAAGGGGCCACCTCTTCGTGTCAGCGACAACTCGAATACTTAACTGGAAAACTTGTACTATATTCGCATGTTTGACCAAGAGCATATTGTATAAGCAACATGCAGTAGTGATATTTATGCAATATTGGAGTATTTATTGCAGTGCGTCTGGATTGCTAATTGTGAACATAATATTGGCTCTGCTTTTTCTTCTGGCGGACAAGATTCTCCTAACTGAATTTGTCCTCAGAAGCCTCCCTTTCGTGCGGAGTCTAGTTCATCTCCTGGTAGGCCTTCCTCTGTTTCAGTTTATAGATATGCGTTTGGACATCTTGGATGTGTTAGGCTTATTTCCAGAACTAATCAGAACCGGCAATTTGAATTTCGTAGATACATTTTTCCTGCCGAAATACTAATTAAATTGCTAGTACCAAATAGTAAAGGACCCCACACAATTTAAATTAAAATCCCACCCTGGTCAAATTGGCTGATATTGCAATATAATATAGTTCAAATCCTCCTGTCCCGCTTAAACCTTAAAGATGAGGTGCAGATTTTTCAATAAACTGTGATCAGTATAATCACTGACACTGTCTTGGCAATGTAGATACTGTCTGAAATATTAAAGGCGAAGACAGTTCATTCTTGCCTTTCTTCGTTGGACTGATTTATAGTTCTGTCTCCACCGACTGGACTAATAACATGTCTCGCCTTTGTTGGTTGGACTGATTAATAGTCTTCTCTTAACTGACTGGACTAATAACATTCTTGTATTCATTGACTGAACTGTCTTCCACTTTTAATATTTCGAACAGTATTTAGATTTCCAGGACAGCGCCATAATTTCACCGATTATTACCAACATAGCGCCATTTTGTTGCTCTTATTAGCTGGGCTGGTCTTACCAGTGTTTCTATTTTTGTCAGTGATTGCGCTGATCACAGTTTATTGAAAAGTCTGCACCTCATCTTCAAATTTCAAGCTGGACATATATATAAGACAAGTAGAGACAATTCGAGAATAAAAATAAATATGAGACGCCGTGCAGTTTAAAATATGATAGTAGATGAAATAAAAGAATCTCAAGTAGGGAAAATTTTCCCTAATTTTGTTACAGAAGTTGCTGCAAATTATGATTCAATGCAAAATCTGTATCATAATTTAATAAAAAGTTGTAAAATAGTATATAATAATCTATTTAATCAGGATTAAATTGCACCAATTTTTGAACGACTAATTTATAATCAAAATTAAATTAAAACATTAAAACTTGAATTTAATATGGTTTTTGTTCGTCAACAAGAAAACCGTGTGACCGCCCTGTCCGTGCGCAACAACAGACACAGCGGGGCTTAATAAGAAAAATTGTTCACACTTTATGTTAGAATGCAATTCTTAATATTTGGATATTGTTTTTTTATTTTATAAGCAAATGAGATAAAAAAATGTTCGTAGTCGATTTTTAAAAAATGAAGGAAATAAATTTATCGTAATTGTTGTACGATAATATAATTGGTGTTTGCATGAGTTATAAGTAATACTTCTATTTCTTTAATACTTTATAGTATTCTTAAAATTGTAATGCCTTTAGAAAAATTTTTAATACTTCGTTGTCAAAAAAAAAATTTTGAGAAAAATATCAAGAACTCTGATCCATGATTAACGAAGTGTAATCAGACAGCTGGCAAAAATTCTAATGACAATTTCTAACGGAGATATTTATTTATAAAAAATTACTGAAAAGCTGCAGCCCAATTGTAACCAAATCTTAATAAAAAAATCTGCCCACCTGGCGGGCACATTCCCGTCGCGCGCTGCGCGTGCGGATCGCTTCGCTTGCAAGTTTAAGCGTGTCTAGGGCCTGCGAGTATTGATTTTCGCGCTTCGCGCTTAAAAATATAGTTTTTTTTTTATTATCAAGCTTCAAATCTACAAAAGATTTATTCGCTGTATATTCGCTGTAATATAGTTATCTCGTACTTCGCGCTTGATACTGTATTTATTTCGTATTACGCGCGTTGTCTTTATGCACTTTTCGTAATTTCCATAAATTCAGCATAATTCATGAATTCCGTAAATACTATAAATTCCGTGAATTCCATAATTTCCGTGAATGCCATAAATTCCGTGAAGTCCATGATTTCCTTGAATGTTTAAATTTTCATGAATTCCCCGAGTTCCGTTACTTCTTTAAATTCTGTAAATTCTGTAGATTTCGTGAATTGCGTAAATTCTCTAAATTCCAGGAATTCCACGAATTTTTTGAATCTGTAAATTCCGGGCGTTATATGAATTCCGTAAATTTCTTGAATTCCGTAAATTCTGTGAAGATCAATGCCAAAATCTACAAAGATAACATTATGTATTGCAGCATAAACTCACGTTTCGGTGTACGCATCCTATCAAAAAGTAGTCCATACCAAATTTGTAGATCTTTTTAAAATGCATCGTTTGGCTGAAAAATATAATTTTTGGATTTTTCACTATTTCGTCTGCAAAAAGCAACATTTTTTTCTGTTGACTTTTTTCATATCGTGCGTTCTCCGGCTTAAAATATTCATTTTGAATAAAGTGGTCTCAAAAATATTTAGTTTACGACACTAAAAGAGTCGAATCTAATCTAAGTTAGTCAGATTTCTTTTTATTCAAATTGCGCATGTATAATAATAATAGGAACTACTTATAAAAAAAATTTATTTTACTTGTCTGCAAGTGCAATAGCAAAGAAGATCCACAAAAAGTATTTTTGATTATATTTAATTCAATCTAGGCCTTAATGAAAATTCTAGGCATTTTGAAAATCTTTTAGGGCTTTCTTTTTAATGTTAAACGTGTTTAAAATAATAAACCATACAATTTTGTTTTCTGTTTATAAATTCAATCGCTAGAGGCTATATTAGATTTCCCCACCAACCGAAAAACCACGCTAATAAGAATCACGTACTTCAAAAAATCCGCCGAAATCGGATTTTTTCGAAAAAATTGAAAAATTATACCTTTGGTACCATGGTTATATTATTTTTTTGATGTTCTTTTAAGTTTACTAGGGGAAAAAATATTTGAGCATACGCAACGATTCCATTACTGGAAAAAAAATTTAGGGAATCTTAAGAAAAAGCAGTTAAACTTTTTATGAATCAATTCAATTTTCACCCAAAAAAGATTAATTTTCGATGAAAAATTAGTAAGTTTAATTTTAACTCAAAACGATACATTAAGTACAAAATGTGTTTTAATAACAATTGTCGTAAGTGACATAAAATGTATGCTTCTCATGAAAATATTTATATAAGCATGTAATGATGATAATAAGAAATTTAAGATAACATAGCTATTCAAGAAAGGCAATCTTGAAGCCTATACTGTCCTTATGTCACGTTTATTCGAGAGACAACAACGACATATGTGTAACCTGGTTGTGCAATGGAACATTCCTTAGTTACAGTTGTCGAAAAATTATTCACTGAAGCATTAATTAGTTTTTTCTCCACTTTGCGGAAATGCGGATCGTCTACACTTTCTTTTCCACTTTCGCGATAATTTTTAATTCCATTGGTGAATATAGTCATATATTTATAATTTTTGTCGTATTTTATTTAACACCTGCATATAATATAGTGGCTATTATATTAAAAATATAATTGCTACATTTTTCATGATATTCTATTAATCTTACCACAAAGAAATTACCTTTTAACAAAACAATTGACCTTCCCACTAAATAGTTTAATTTTCAAAATGCAAAGACGAATTATTATGAAGAAGCTAAAACAACAAATTAAATTAATTTTCTACCGAATAACCAGCGAAGAGTTTGACTCTTAATAAAAGGAGAGTAATCGTTAACCAAATAGTTCATCTTTTCACGAAATAGTCAAATTTTGAATAAGAAGGATACAAATTAAATGTGTCACATTGGCATATTTAACCAAACATATTTGGTTATTTGGAATTGGCTTTTTTGACTCCTTAAATGTTGTCAATAATTATTTATTGTTAAAGACGTTGTAGTATGTCCACCAAAAGTTGGGTGGGCTCTATAAAATAACTGAAATTATGGCACAATAATAAATCATGTGAGTCACATTTTTACTTCTTCGTTGCACTCTCAGGCCCGTTTCGCTAGCACCTCCACAACGTAATTTGAATACATTCTTTAAGCCATAATTTTAGCCTTTTTGGGTTTTTTAAGCACCGATGCCGATTTATGGGCTCCTTTAGTTTTTTTAAAAAGCAGAGCAAAAATTAGTTTTGAAAAACAAACCCTACATTTCAAAAACTGCCCTAAAAATAGAATATACACTCAAGCTAAATGTAGGCATATCAGAATTTTGGGCTTTTTTTAGCCTCTTTATTAGCACCAATCCCGATTTTCGGGCTCTCTTATTTGTCTCAAGAAACCGGACATTTTGGTGGAGGTGTTGATCGCTAGCACCTCCACTACATAAACTTTGAAAAAATGCAATGCTCTTCAAAATGCAAAAATTAATGTTTAAAAAACTGCTTTAAAAAATTCCCTTATCAAATTTAATGAATCCAGTCTATCCCTGAGTTAGGGGTACCTGTTAGTGTTATGCGTTGTTTTTAGAAAATAAAATTTGTTATTTTGAATGAGTCAAAAATTAGCTTTGGGATGCTTATAAGGGTTAGGGTTGATTTTTGGAAATAATTTGTGAGTGTATTCGGGAACCCAAAAAAGCTCAATATTCGGGTATGTTTACATTAAGAGTGGGTGCATAAGTTATCATACGGGAATTTTAGGAGACTGAGCTTGTTTTTCGAAAATTAATTTTTTCAGTTTTTGGGAGCCCGAAAAAGTCCAAAATTCTGGCATTGTTGATTTTTTCAAATTCTTCAATTCTCCTATAGTGAAGGTGCTAGCGGGCAGCACCTCCACCAAAATGCCCGGTTCTTTGACAAAAATAAGCTAGCGCGAAAATAGGGATTGGTGCCAATGAAGAGCCCAAAAAGTAACAACATTTTTCTATTCCTACATTTAATTTGAGTGTATATTTTATTTTAAAGCTAGTTTTTTAAAGATAGGGGTTATTTTTTTTTAAATTAAGGTTTTCAGTTTTTGAAAACCCAAAAAAGCCCAAAATTCTGGCGCCGTTGACTTTTTTAATTCGTCAAATTATTTGTAGTAGAGGTGATGGCGGCCAGCACTCCTCTGAAAATTTGATTTTTCCAAAAAAACTGAAAGAGCCCACAAATCGGTATCAGCGCTCAAAAAAAGCCCAAAATTATAATATGAGGAAACTATTCAAATATTTATATATTATATTATTCATTTATAATTATTAATATATAATATTTCCTCTTTTCATTTTTGTTTAAATTATTATTATTATATTAGACCACCTTCCATCTAACAGGTACTCATGACCTGTTACTTCGCTACTAAAGAGAGTCGCAACGCGACAAGTAATTAGTAGATTCGTTGGTGTTAGTCTTTGTTTTGGAACTCATAATTCTGCTTGCGCATTCATTATAATACGCGAGCATACACACCGGAAAGCCTGTCTATAGGGATGCGAAAATCACACTGGAAAGCCCTATGGGGATTCAACATTTAACCCTAAGAGCCCGTTTATAGGGTTCCCACATTCATCCTGGGGAGCCCGTTTATAGGGATGCAGCATTCATACTAAAGAGCCCGTAGTTCCAAATGTCAAAGACTTAGAACAACGATTCAAAATATTTATTTCACATGCACGTATAATAAATAAAAGACAAAAATGAATTCAAACGATAAAACTGTCACAGTCATCTGCCGTGGACACATTAGATGTAGTAAATTTCGAGCTCCTAGCTCTTATAAGATTTGTAAACACCTCGCATGAACGTTCCCAGTGGAGGAGATTACGACTGGGTGGATGAATTCACCTCCGCATGGTTAGGATCTCCTGCTGCAACTCCAAGTATTCCTGGATCTTCTCAGTATATTAGAGTCTTATCTTCTTGCTGAAAGGAACGCTGATGTCCGTTATTCTCACGTGTTGAACACGTTTGTCTAATCAAAGGACATATGGACGATTGTGTCTGACTAGATTGTCAGTGAGAATAGTCCTATCCCAGTAAAGGAGATGATCTTCGTGCTCTGATATTCTAACTAGGGCATATTTGTAGTGAGGCTCAAATTTTTCTAATAAACCATTGTTCAAGGCAATTTTTAGGTGAACAATCCCAGCAATATCATAATATCTGTGCGTGTATTCTTGCGAGACAAGCGTCGTACAACTGTCAATGATGTGCTCGATGCTCTAATTGGGATCTCCACAAAGGGGGCATCTATCATTCACTGCCACAAGATTGAGCATGCATTTTTGGTAATTCCGCGTTTTGATTACCATATCCTGAATGGAAATGACAAATCCCACCGAACGGCATAAGTGTTAATTGCCTTTGCGACGTTCCTCGCATTGAGGCCAGACGCCAGAATCAGACTGAGGCGACCCGAAAAAGCAGTCTTACTCTCCTCTTTAATTAAGAGTGGAGCTTACCCCTCGTTTGCAATATGCCAAGATACCTGTACGTAATCGTCGCAAACAGAGCATGGTCTTCCGGTATCAGAAAAGAACTTATCTTTCCATGTGGGAAATGTGGCTTTCTGCACTTGTCCAGACCCAGAGACATCCTGATGTCATAGAAGAATTGCAGCAAGATGTTAATTGGGCAGTTTAGTTTTGTCTCTGCGCTTGCACAAACCTTTATGTCTTCCATGTATAGTAGGTGAGTGAGTTAAGAATCATTCACTTCCACCTTAATTTTAAATCCATAGGACGTGTTACTGAGTGTCCGACTTAGTGTCTGAATGAATCACTTTGGATGACCAATCGTACGTTGGTTCTTTCAACCACGGAAGTCTCGACAGCACCCCTTCTGTTATTCAAAGAGGACGTTGTTCTTCCCGCAATATTTATAGACGAAGTCAGAAACGATAGCCGTGAGACACTTATAGAGGGTGGCGACGCAGTTGATTTGTCGATAATCTCTAGGACTACGGGCACACACATTTTTGGTAAGTGGGTAAGTGATCTGGGTTCTCCAAGATGTTTTGCAGGATCTCAGCAAGGGTGGGGTGCAAAACCTACAGATATTTATACCAGAAGCAGTGCACCCTATCCACACCCGGCGCCTTTCAGTTCTTAGCCGTCTTTCGGCTACGACTTAAATCAGAGTCTAAGATGGATAGACTTTTCATCCCAGGCAGCCGTGCAACTCTGTCCCTTTCTAGACGGAACCACGTCGTGTGCAGTTGACTTGAACTATAATTACCCCAGATGCGTGACCAATATCTGGTTATTTTCTGGGAACTAGGTGTCTGCCAAAAAAATCCTATTGTCATTTCTTCTCGCGATGGCCCTCGAAAATCGTAGCAGTCGCGCTGGCAGGAACATGAGGCTCTGTTTAAGGTAGTCAATCTCTTTATCCAAATTCGCAGATGTTCTTAAACTGATGTTATGTGGGCGAAGATTCTCTTGCACACGACGAGTCAGTCTCTAAAACCGACTGCCCTTTCGGAATTGGTACATTCGTCCCAGTTTTGCTCTTATTTTACTTATTTCGCCTTGAAGTCGAAAGTTTAATGAAGGATCTGACATCTTTCTTCGGGCATAGTTGTTAGTAGCCCAGCCTTTGATTTTTATTCTCATTATCCAGGCACAAGCGACCGCAGCGCAATATGCAAGAGTCTGCATTTGCAGCAAACTCGTATAATGGGGCAAGAACAGAGGCAGTATCTTGGTTTTAAATCGGCCGACTAACCAAAGAAGGTCCTTGTTGACTCTAAATTTCAGCAGACCGTTTCTAATTGATAGTTCCTAATTTCCACACACGAGGATGGCTTCAGTGAAGCACACTATGAGACGCAGGCTGTCCGCTTTGAGTTCTTCAACCAGTTCAGTTCAGCAGGAGCAAGGGCCCATGAGACAGTCGCTCTACTATATTCCCGAGATTCTTCTTTTATGGAAAATTGATTTTATTTTCATAGAAACTTATTTCTTGTTTGAAAATTTATATTTTGATTGTGAAACCTCGACTAAAATCTTTTTTTTTTCAATAGGCTTAAATTGAAACTTTCGACATTTTGCAATTGTCTAAAACTTTAATAATTTGGTAGATTTTTATGAAATCACTGAACATGAATTTGTTACCACAATACAACATTTCTCAAATTTGATTTGAGAGCTACATGTGAATTTTAAGGAATTCAAGCATCGTAAGCGTTCACCATCTTCAACATGAAAGTTCTTACGCTTAAGTTCCTTGTAGCAGAAAGTCGTTTTTACGCTTATTAAGCAAAAAAAAAACCTGCAGGCTGGGCAGTTATTAAATTTCAAAATTATTTAACAAAACTTCGATTTACTCATCCGAAGGGTACCTGCTGCAAAGAAAGATTGTGTAATATTAAATATATTGGGCGAAGATTTCTTTAAGAAACTAAATAAATCCTCAATTTCGTATTGCAGAAGCAAGTTCACAGTCCAAAGGGAATCCTCATGGTGAACGAAATTATTTTTATTTATCATCTGCCAGAGAACATTCACCTGACCGGACTCCTCGCGTGGATACTCCTCTTCCTGCCAGGTCTAGGTCTCCTTCTCACAGCCTTCATCCTGATCAAGTACTTGGATTGGAACCAGGACAACTTGGATATGTTCGGCTTATTCCCCGCAACAATCGGAACCAACGATTCGAATTTCGAAGATACGTTTTTCCTGTCGATAAATTAATTCAATTGCGAGTGAAACACAATAGTTATGCGCCAGTGCCAATGCGAGAACACATTGTAGTATCAACAGGCTGTGGGGATGTTTTCGCAATTTTGGATTATAGTGGGATTCTTCATGGAATATATAGAAGAAATAGTGCTCGTACAAGAGTAAAAATAAAAATTATGAGCGGCGCCGTGAACGATATGACGCCAGTCGAAGCCAGGGATTGTCCAGTAGGCAAAATTCATCCAATCTTCCCATATACATTTATTAAGGTTGTTACAAATGACGATTCACTAAATTCTGAACCGAATCCTAATACTGACCATCCGGGTTCTTCTGCATGTGATAGACAACAGTCTTCTGAGCGGATTCCTCCTGAGGAGTCGCCTACTCGTGTACTTGGATATGCACTTGGACAACTTGGATATATTCGTCTCGTTCCTCGCTCAAATCCAAACCGGCGATTTGAATTTCGAAGATACGCTTTTCCTGACGATAACAGAATTAATGTGCGAGTAGGAAATAGTAAATTTATTCCATTGCCATCCCTAAAACATATTGTATTATCAACATTCAATGGTGATGTTTTTGCAATATTGGAGTATAGTGGGATTCTTCGTGGGATATATAAGGCTGATAGAAATCATTCGAGAATAAAAGTAAATATGGTAAGCCGTGCAGTTGAGAAGATGACCGCAGATGAAATGAAAGAAAGTCAAGTAGGCATACAGCACCCAATCTTCCCACACCTTTTTACGGAAGTTGTTGCAAATTATGATACACTGCAGACCATGTATCCTTAATTTAATACAAAATGAAAAACTAATGTATGATAATCTTTCTTATCAAAAGTCGGATCAAAATTAAATTAAAACTTTAAAACTTTAATTTATTATAGTTCTCAAGACTTTTTTCTTCCTCTCTTTCGCCAACGCCCCGTAGGAAAACCTCTATCTAAGCCCAATGATAAAGACAGTAAGGGGAAATTAAATAAACTAATTGTATATGTAAAAGCGAATGTAAAAATTTGAAAATTTGTAGAAAAGTCGTTTATTGAAAAAAGCAAAAAACATTGGGAAACTATATAAATACAGATAACAAATTTGTGTGATGTAAATAAGAAATAAATAAATATAAAGACAAAAAAAGTTGTAATCATAGATGGAAAAAGTCAATACCAAATGAAAAGCGTGCTAAATAAATTTGAAATTTAAATTAATTGATGATGTTATTAAAATAAATTCAACAATTATTATTTATTATATATCAGAATGGGAGCTTATGCACGTTTAGCCTAACGTGGCAGCAGTAGTGATATTGAAGAGAAGTCATAGACAAAAAAACCGCTCCCCCCTACTTGAATAATAAAATCTAATCCAAAAAAAGTAAATGTGTTTTTTTTTAATAAATATATATTGAGCATACATAAAAAATGTTTAAAATCTAATTATGATCAAAAACAGATTCTGATGCTTTTTTGTATTATACTAATTACCTATTAGTTCTCTCTGTTTTTAGTATATTAATATATTTTTGACATAATCGGAAAAGGAATTACTTTTTATTAGTTATTAATTTGCAATTTAAAATTTGCGATCACTTTATTTAATGTTTAAATAAATAAATAATATAGTTAAGCAATGTCAAACAAAATATTTTTGGTTTAACATATTTTGCAAATTAAAAAAATATGTATATTTAAAGAATTTTGTTTTTCACCAAATTGTGAGTAGTTATGATTTTCTGGTTTGTTGGCAATTATTATTCTGAAATTAGTGATGCACTCAATAAATACAAAGCAGTTCAATTTTCAAGCATGCTATATAAGTGCCGAAACGTTGGTGATTATGTTGGATTTGGTTGGTTACCTTCTCATTTTCTTTTCTCTTTTTTATTTTTGTCCACAATGAAAGGAAATTTTTTTATTTCTTTTTTAGGAGAAGAAAGATTTTTTTTAGATTGCAATAGAAAAATTGTATTGTGGTTGTTAAAATTTTCACATTTTTACATCTCTACCGTGAACGATGAATAGTCAGGAAAAATTTGTTCATTTTTGAACAAATAATTCAATTTTCGTAACATGATTAAAATATAAATTTTCAAAGCATACTAAATTAAAAAATAAGGGAAGGAGAGGTTCCGTCGCACTTGATCCCTTTTCACGTGTATGGCTTCTTATTAAAAAAATTAATAAATAAATTGGAGAAGACTTTTTTTCAAAAACGCGATTTTAGTTTTCTTAGTCTTCAAAACTGTCAAATTTTCTTTCTTCTATCGGAGACAAACGAAGCGGGGAGAAATAAAATGACGTAGTACAAACAACTTTAAAAAATAAATTTTTAATAATTGGTGAACCGATTTCTTACTCTTATTATCCCTTAAACAGAATACGCGCCATTGAGTATTTTTTGATCATGTTATAAAGAAATAATACAACAAAATTTTGAGCTTCGATTCTTAAAAGGAGAAAGAAGTCATTCATGTATCAAATATTTTAGTGTGGCGTTAGCAGAATTATCCTCATATATATCAATCGGTTTTTCAAAATTAATATTAAATGAGTCGCTCAACAAATTTCTTATAAAAAGAACTTCGGTTACGGCTTCTGACATAGCAATGTATTCTGCAAAAGTTGAGCATTTTGTAACAGTATTTTGTTTATGTGTTTTCCAAAAAATTAAATTACCATATAATCTAATAATAAATCCTGAAGTCGATTTTCTATCAACACTGTCACCCGGGAAATCTGAAGCAACCATACAATCCAATGTTTCAATGGGTACTTTACTTGTATACGTTAATTTTAAATCTTTAGTTTTATATAGATATTTTAATATTCTTGTAGGATATTTAAAATGAGTTGAATTATAACAATTTTGTTATCTGCTTAAATAATTCACAGGTTACGAAATATCTGGTATAGTACCAGTACTTATATATAGTAATTCTCCAATCAAGTTTCTATATTTAATTGATTAATCGAGTTCTTTTGTTTGTTCTAATTTTAGATTAGATTCCATTGGTGTATCGTAAAGCTTTGTATTTTCTAAACTATATTTTTCTGCTAAAGATTCGATATATTTTGTTTGACTTGAGGTCATCTCTGTATGCTTATCATTATAATCAATATCAATACTGCTTCATTGACTCGTGCTAGGTTTTTTATTGATGCAGTCTAGAAGTGCTTCATTGACTCATGCTCGACACAATCTAAGAATTTTTGTATTTCTTCAAGCATTATTTGCCTAATTTTCTAAATACGATATTTTCAAACTTTCAAGCACTTTTAGACCTATC
>JAAAKG020128118.1:0-14804 GCA_010014905.2 Druon quercuslanigerum
GATATAGACCAGTAGACAAACAAAATTAACATCTAAAATTAATAATTAAATATTCCCTGGTCAATAAACCTAAGATTAAATATTAAAATATGAATTCATTATTAGATAGGTCTATAAATAATTTTTTCATTCAATAAACGTTATTCTTAGTTCCATTATCTGAATTTTTTAGTTACTTTATTTGCTAAAAAGAATCAATTTCTTTAAGGGCAATAAAAATTCGAATAGATCGAACGGCCGGTCAGATATCTTCTTTTAGAAAAAGGGAAAGTAAAGGGTGAGTTCATTACCCGAAGTTGGAGAATCCAAGCAAACATCCGGTGAAATGCAATTTAAAATTTTCAAGAAATACTTTTTCACAAATTCAGAAATGGCAAATTCTCTCAATTTTCATATTTTAGTGAAGAAAGGAAATATTTTTTCAAGATAGTAAATAATGGAAGCGTCTTCTACTATACTCGAGTGACTTCCCAGAAAAATTTGTTTTTCAAGCTTTTATGAAAAATAAATTTTTTAAATGATTTAAAAATTTATAAATTGTATATATTTTTATATTTAATTATTCCAGTTCAAAATCTTCTTTAAATATGCAGTTCTCCTTCCCGGTCTATTTAAAAGAGTTAAAATATGAATAATTTCTAAAAATTTTCAAAGATTTCTGATTTGAAACAGAGAATGTTGGAAAAGAATTATGATTGTAAATTTAAATTGTTATTTTTAACTTGCCCTTCTTCTATATCAGTATTAAAATTATATTTTAAAATTCCTGTTCCATGTCGAAAATTCTCGGTTTCAAGTCAAATAATAATTCTTTGCGTGAATTTCGGATCCAAAAGTCTGCATTATTTTCATTCACAATATTTTCTATTACAATTCATAAATAAAATCATTTATTTTTTTTGAATTTAGGAAAAGGAAGTTTAAAGTTCTTAAATATTTCTATTTTAACAAAGAAAACCATTTTTAAGTTTAAACAAATTATGATATGGAAAAAGGGAGTTTTAAAATCTGAAGATTTCTGACACGAAACTGGGATTCCTTTAATAAATTTCCTTTTTATGAATCAGAATTTAAATTACTTTTCCAAATTTTCCGTAATCATCTCAAAAATTACCTGCTTTAATGCAAAAATATCATATTTTACCAAATTTTCTCTTCCAAAGTTAAAATTATAATTCCCTGCTGATAATTTTATTATGCCTAATTTCTTTTATCTCCATCCAAACTGAGTACTATAATTATTTCCTATTATTGTTGTTCAGAAAGACAGTAAATTTCTCTGTAAATGAAAATAAATTTATTCTTCTAAATCCAAATAATTTTTTTATTAAAAATTATAATTATAATAATATAATTCTGTAACAAAATTTCCTAGATTTGTCGCGGAATATAATTATTTTAGGAAATTCTCTGTCTTAAAATCAAATTAATGTCTATTTTCTTGTTGCGCTCGATATTTTTGGAAACATTAATTTTTCCGAGTTAAAAAATCAACTAATTTGAAAAATTAACTACTTGGTACATAACTTGTTTTTTGTTAAAAATTAATTTTTTTAACAGAAAATGTGACTATTTTATTTCTGGTAAAAATGTATCTTCATTAGTTAAAAATTCAACTATTTTAGTAGGAAATATAATTATTTGGTTAAAAATTAAATGATTTTGGGTTAAAAATTCAAATGCTTAAAAAAAATAATTTATATTGTTAAAAACTTTCTAATGAAAAATGTTTAATTGACAACTGATATTTTTATTAAAAAATTCAAATATTGGGTTGAAAATTCATGTTTTTGTTGAAGATTATTTTTCTTAGTTGAAAATTAAACTACATTATAGAAAATGTAACTATTTGGTTAAAAATTAAACTATTTATTAAAAAAATTAATTACTTAGTAAATTATTCGTTTTTTTGTGAAAAATTATTTTTTTTAAACTGAAAATATAAGTATTTCATTTTTTGTTTGAAAACTCATCTTTTTAAGTTGAAGAAATTTCTTTCTTATTATATATTCAACTATTTTATCAGAAAATTTAACTGATTTGTGGAAAATTTATCTACTTAGACAAATATTCCTCTATTTTGTTAGAAAAATAGTCTTGGGTTTAATAAATCTTTTTGGCTGTGAATTCATTATTGTTTTTAATATTCGCCTTCTTTGTCAAATCCAAAAGGTAAAATATTCGTTTTTTCTTGTTGAACAATATTTTTCCTAGTTAAAAAATCAACCATTTTGGTAGAAAATTGAGCTATTGTGTTAAAAATTAAAATCATTAATTTAAGAAATTAACTACTTGGTAAAAAATTTGTTTGTTTGTTAAAAATTTAATTTTTTAATCTGAAAATGTGACTATTTAATTTCTGGTAAAAATTTATCTTTTTTAGTTGAAAATTCAACTATTTTAGTAGAAAAGTCAATTATTTGGTTAAAAATTAGACGATTTTAGATTAAAAATTTAACTTTTTTGTAAAAAGTGATTGTATTTTGTTAAAAATTTGTTAATGAAAAATGTGTAATTTAAAACTGACGTTTTCTATTAAAAAATTTAAAGATTGTGTTGAAAATTCATTTTTTTGTTCAAGATTATTTTTCTTTGTTAAAAATTAAACTTCTTCATAGAAAATGTAACGGTTAGGGTAAAATATGAAATATTTATTTAAAAATTTCAATGCTTGGTAGAAAATTAACTTTTTTGGTAGAAAATTCATAGGGTCAGGCGAAAAATTCAACATTATTTTTCCTAGTTAAAAAATCAACGATTTTGGTAAAAAATTGACCTATTTTGTCCAAAATCGAAACCACTAATTTGAAAAATTAACTACTTGGTAAATGATTTGTTTTTTTGTTAAAAATTATTCTTTTAAGCAAAAAATTTTGTGTATTAAATGTGTAGAGTTAAGTAAAATCTAAAAAATGCAATTTCGTCTACAATTTCGGATCGCTTTTAAAGTTGTTTTTTTTAAGCTATCTGACTTTGTTTAAACATAAAGTTAAATAAAATCGTAAAATTCAAGATAGGGTTGATTTAATACCTAATTAATTCAAAATTATTGATAGGAGTATGCAATCTATGAATAAACATTCTTGAATTATAAATTGATAGTTGATTATAAATTAATAATTTTGTATTATAAATTGTATTGCTATAAATTTTATCGTCACTTTATTTAAACATAAGGTTGAAAAAATTGTAAAATTCAGGATATGGTTGATTTAATAACATGTAATTAATTCAAAATTATTGATAGAAGTATGTGATCTATAAATAAACATTCTTTAATAAAAAATTAATATTTTATTTTAATTTAATAATTTGTTATTGATAACTGTATTGTCGTAAACAATAGTAGGTAATATTCGAATTCTCCAAGAAAAATATAATAGTTGATATCATTTCAAACACAAAAGATTTTAATTTTAAATCAAAGTTAAACCAAATTGTGGCTTATTACCAAAATATACATTTTTAACAAAATTCATGAATTTTCCACTGAAGGGTTCAATTTTCATACCGAAACTAAAAAAAAATAATTTTAACCAAATTTCACTTGGTATCAAAATACTGAATTTTTAAAAAAATTTACGAAAGTTTAATGACATGGTTTAATTATCCTACGAAAAATATTAATTATTACCAAAAAAGGTAAATTTCAACCAAGGAGTTAAATTTTCTACCATTTTCAAACCAAAAAGATGAATTTCCCACAAAAGAGTTAAATTTCAAAAAAAAAAGTTAATTTTGGACAAAATTTAGACTTTCTGGCAAAATACTCAAATTTTTAACAAAATAAATAATTTTTCAACATATTGGTTAAACTTTCTTTTAAAAAATGTTAATTTTTAAACAAATAGTTGCCTTTTGCAGCAAAATATTTGAATTTTTAAATATTAAAAAAAAACTATTAATTTTCCCATAAAATTATGAATCTTTAACCAACCATTGCTTGGTTAAAGATTCATAATTTCAGTTAAATCAGTTAACTGATTTTTTAACAAAGAACTGGTTACATTTTTCACCGTGAAAGACAATAATTTTCAAAAAATAGCGGACGCAAATTCTCAAGAAAGTTGATATTGGAAACTTTTTGGTTAAAAATTCATCCGTTTTGGTTAAAAAAAATTCTTCTTTTGTTTGTAAAAACTTATTTTTTGTTAAAAATTTCATATTTCGATTTTGAAAAGTCAACTGAAATCTTTTTCGAATGAAAATTAAATTATTTTTTCTTTCCTTTTTTAAATAAAAATTCATCTCTTTAAAGAGAAATTTAATATTTTTTGGATAAAAATGCTTTTTGGTTACAAATGCGTGTTTTTGGGTTTAAAATTCAATTTTTTCGTAGAATCTAATTTCTTATTCAAAACTTCACAGTTTAATTTAATAAAACGTAATTAATTCAAAAATATTGACAGAGCAGTATGCAATCTATAAATAAAAATTCTTGAAATATGAATGGATAGCTAATTATAAAATAATAATTTTTTATTAAGTATTGTATTGTTATAAATTTTACTTTAACTTTATTTAAACATAAGGTTAAAAAAAATCGTAAAATTCAATATATGGTTGATTTAATAACAATTATTTAATTCAAAATTATTAATAGCAGTATGCAATCTAGAAATAAACATTCTTGAATTGTGAATTAATATTTTATTTTAAATTAATAATTTCGTATTGAAAATTGTATTGTCATAAACAATAGTAGGTAATTTTCGAATAGATTTGGATATTTATAAAGTTCTTTTCGCCTTCAATAAATTTTTTTAAGTAATCCACAAACATTAAAAAATAAAAAAACAAAGTTTTTTATTGTTATAAAAAATATTCAGTATGACCAATTTTTAAAAGTTTTAAGTTCTTTTTTAAACTCTGCGTTCAAGTTAGAAGTGATGCTATTTTAACTTTAATTGGATTAAAAAAGAAAATTTCTTAACCACTATTCAAAATATTGTTTAAAACAATAAAATTGTTAGTCAAAAATTATTATTACCCATCAAATTAAGCTTTGAAAATGTTTATTTAAAAAATACACGCTAACATTAATAATTTTGAATCAATAATTTTGTTATTAAAGCAACAATATCTTAAATCTTATCCTTTTCTTAACTTTAAGTCTAAATAAAATAAATTTATGAAAATTATTTTTTAATTTTTTAGTTTCTTTAAATATTATAAATCGAATAAAAATTCTTACCCAAATCGTATTTGGAACATTTTTCAATCAGTTCTCTTTTTTTTATAAAAAAATGTAACTAAATCGTTGAAAGTTTAACAACTTTGTGAAAGGTTAATTGTTTTTGTTAAAATATCATCTGCATTTGGTTAAAAATTTGACTACATTTTTTTTAAACATTATTTTTTTGGTTGGTTGACGTATTACCTCTTACATTTTTCGTTGAGAATTTATCCTTATTGGTTAAAAATTAAAGTACCAGGTTTAAATTTGAACTGCTTTGATAAATTTTTTTTATTTTGTTTAAAAATTCATACGATCTGGTTAAATTTAAACTTTTTTGTAAAAAATGTCATCTTATTAGATTGACAATTCAACAAATCTGTTGAAAATTATGACTTTTTCATTAAAAATACATATTTTTTGTTGCAAACTCAAATATTTGGTTAAAAATTAAACTATTTTTACAAAATCGAAACTATATAAATAAAAATTGAACTATGTAGTAGAAAATTAATTTTTTGTTCAAAAATGATATTTTCCTGTAAAAATTTGTACTATTTTGTAGATAATTCGTCCCTTTCGCTTTAAAATTAATTTTTTTTTAAACTTGATTTATTTTGTTAAATATTCATCTTTTTTTGCAAAAAAATCAATCTTCTAAATAAAAAAATCCATCTTTCAGGTTAAAAACGTAACTTTTTAATTGAAAATTAATCTTTTGGTTAATAATTTAATTTGTTTGTTAAAAAATTGTTTTTTTTTGTTTTATTAAGTCACTTTAGTTGTCGAAGATTCAACTTGTGGGTATAAAAATTTTAATTTTCTGTTCAAAAATGCAACCGTTTCGTAAATAACTGTTTTTTTTTAATTCAAAGTTTTTTTTCAAAGTTGATGTATTTTGTTGAAAATTTATTTTTCTTTGTAAAACATTAATTCATCTTTGTATACAAATTTACCTTTTTGGCAGAAAATTTAACTACTTGGTTCGAAATCAATCTTTTTTATTGAAAATTCAGTTGCACGGTTTTATTACTTTCTTAATGCAACTGTTTCGTAAATAATTCTTTTTTTAATTCAAATTTTTTTTCAAAGTTGATGTATTTTGTTTAAAATTATTTTTCTTTGTAAAACATTAATTCATCTTTGCATAAAAATCCACCTTTTTGGTTGAAAATTTAACTACTTGGTTCGAAATAAATCTTTTTTATTAAAAATTCAGTTACACGGTTTTGTTACTTTGTTAATTTCAGTTTTAATACAAATGCATTTGCTTGAAAATTTAAAAATTTTGTGGATAATTCCTTGCTTTTTTTGGTTAAAAATGATTTTTTTTATATAAATATTCTATTTTTGCCTTAAAATTTAAATTAATTAAATTAATCTTTATTGTTGAAAATTCAACATCCCGGTTGGGCATTATACTTTTTTGTTTTCAAAATTCGTTTCCGTTTAATTCAACTGGTTCAATTTTTGTCGTTGGGTTCAAAATTTATCTTTTTGGTTGAAAACTCAAGTATTTGTTTAAAATTTTACCTATGTTCTTAAAAATTCGTCTATTCTACAAAAAATTAACTTTTTGCATGAAATGTTAAAAATATAAACTAAAAAGTCAAGTTTGAGATAAGAAAAAATCTTTTGGTAAAAAAAGGTTGAAATCTGAGAAATTTAAAGTGCTTCATATTGAATGCATTTGTCAGAATTTGTCAATCCTTTTTTTTAACACTTCAAATTTTTTTTCTTTATATTCTCTTTTGCATCTCATTTCTCAATACTTTCAGCGTCCCGTCAACAGACAAATGAGTTATTTCGGGTCGCCCAAAATGAAACCTTGTCAACGAGTCATTAAGGACCTTAAGTACCAGAAGGGTACTAAACTAATCACCACCTTTTTTTGAGCGAATTCAAAGCATCTCTACCACTGGTAGCGATGGTATATTGATGTGTCATTTTCATGCCGAAAATATGAATTTTCAAAAACAAAATTTTAATTTTTAACTAAAACAAATGATTTATAAGGAATGCATGATGAGCAGTGTCACATGATGACTTTGTGAAGCTCTTCACCTGGGGTGATTTCTAGAGAGATTGATCAGCGACCTGGGTCGGAACCTTGTTGCGGAACGAACGGGTTATTTAAATAAACAAGAGGGGAATTCTAGTAGAAAAATTTAAAAAAAAGTTATGTTTCTAAAAAATATTAATTCTTAACCTAATAATTCAATTTTCTACAAAAATATTTAAATTAAAAAACGAATTTATTTTAAAAATAGACAGATTTTGAATCGAAGAAATGAGTTTCTAACTAAAATAATAAATCGTCTACTAATCAACTGAATTCAGAAAAACGTAGCTTAATTCTCAACCGAATAAGTAAGTTTTCAACAAGAAAAAAAATTTAGGACAAAATAGCTGAACCCTCTAAAGAAAATTTTGTACAAAAAAATTAATTTTCAAATTTTGAACAAAAATTTTCATTTCTTTTCAACAAAATATTTAAACTTTCTGTCAAATAAGTTTAAGTTTTAACAAAATAAATAAATTTTTAAACACAAGAGATGACAAAACATAATAGTTTATGCTAATTTAACTAAAAAAAAGTTTGTAATGAAGCATAGTGTAATTCAACAAAATAACTGAAACCGAATCAGATAAACTTTGAACCGAAATATTTAAATTTTCAACAAAAGCAAATTACATTTTTTTACAAAAAGAGATAAATTTTTGAAACGAAAGAGCCAAATTTTGAACAAAGAAAGAAAAAGTGTTCAATTAATTTGTTCAATTTTGAAGAGAAAAAAAAAACAAATTTTCAACAAAATAGTTGTATTTTGAAACCAAAATAGATCATTCTCAAAAAAAAAAAAATAGTTGATATAATTTCTTATACAAAAGATTTTAATTTGAAATCCAAGTTAAACGAAATTATTTTTAAAAAATATATAAATTTTTCGATAATAAAATACAAATAAGAAATATAAAAATAATATATATTTTTTAATAATTTAAAAAAAAAATTTGCGAAATTTTAATGAAATGGTTGAATATTCATACGAAAAATATTAATTTTCACCAAAAAAGTTAATTTTTAACAAAGTAGTTTAATTTTCTACCATTTTCATACCAAAAAGAAGAATTTCCTACAAAGATTTAAATTTTCAACAAAAAAGTTCATTTTGGATAAAATTTAGACTTTCTACCAAAATACTAAAATTTTTAACAAAATAAATAATTTTTTAACAAATTGGTTAATTATAAAAAAATTAATTAATTAATTTAAAAAACAAATAATAATAATTAGCAATAAAATATGTAAATTTTCGACTATAGATTAATTTTTGAATAAAATTATAAATTTTCAAATAACCAACTGTTTTTTAAACAAAGAACTGATTTTTTCAGTTTTTTTTTCACCGTTTTTTTTTCTTCACCGTAAAAGTTTTTAAATTAATTTTTAATTTAAAATCAAATGCAGTTCAATTTAAACAAAAAAGGCGAATCTTCCAAAAAATAGCTTCACATGTATGAGAAAAAAGTTTTTGTACAATTTTTAGAACCAAAATATTATACCTGATGTCATTTGAAATAAAAAACATAATTTTTATAAAAAATGTTGAAATTCACAACAACAAAAGAACTTCCATTTTAACCACGTTTTAGCACTTGAATTTTTTGTGACCGTTGATTTTTGCCAAATTTTGAAAAATTAATTCATTTTATAAATGATGGCTTATTTGTTCCGGGAAATTATTCTCTAAAACTCTACAGTTTCTAATTTTTAGAATGACTAAATAATCCTAAAATATAATTTTTTTTAAATATATTAAAAAATAATTATTTCTTAAAAAATGTATTAAAAATTAATTATTTCTTTAAATATGTAAAGAATGTTTTCCCGGAAAAAATAAGCAGACATATATTAAAATGCAATAATTTAAAAAAAAATTGGTAAGAAGTGACGGTGAAAAAAAATTCGATGGCAAAAAAAAATGGTTCAAATTAATGTGTTTATTAGAAATATTGTGTTTTATTTAAAATGACATCATTTATAATATTTTGATTCTTCAAATAATAGAAAAACTATTCTTTTTTAGATATCTGACTTTTTGCACAACTACTTTTGTGAAGCGTTTTTCTCGTAAACAGTTTTCTTGAATTTTCCGATTTTATGCCGTCGATTACTCCACGAATTTTGTACGTATAAAAAAATACATTTTTTAAGGAAATTCAATTATCTAATCTATGAACTAGAAGGTTTTTGCAAAACAAAATTGTTTAACTATTTTTTTGCAATAATAATAAAAAATGTTAAAATTTTTTTAAATACCCGCAATTTTGTTGCAAAATATTTTAATAATTTTAGGTTTAGTTTATGGACAATATTTTCATGTGAGAATAACAAAACAATTTGATTTTTATGTTTAAGAGCGGCACTGCAGCCTTAAAACACGGCATAAAATGAGAGAGAGAAAAAAAAGTTGTTGCCTTCAATGCGTTCTCAGTTCGTAATTGTTTATGATGATTGCATGAAATTTTTTTTTGTATTTGTTGAATAATAAAAAAGAACTTGTCCAAATTTCAAATAAAAATATTGCATAGTCTTTGAGAAAAAAATTCCCTAATTTCTCATCAATTTTTCGCCTGCTATAAGAGGATCCCCCCTTAAGGCTCTTTATCATAAAGGGTTATTGGTTCTTCGTTTTGTGCCTGCATGGTTGAATATTTCTTTTTAATCGTTTGCATACGTCATTCACATAGTAACATCTGAAATCGAGATCAGCCATTTAAAAAAAAAAATGTTTATATTTTGTTTAGTAATCGAAAACGTAAGAACAATAGCAGTGGTGCTCAGTATTAGCTTGTTCTCACGTTTTCGATTATTATTAAACAAAATATTTTAGAATTTTTTTTTGTTTAAAAAATGTTTCTGCCTGAGTCTATATAACAATATGTAGAATAAGTATGCAAAAAAAAGATAAAAATATTTAACTATGCGGCCACAAAAGTAACTTGAAAGTAACTTAAATTAAAGTTTAAGTCACTGAAAAAATAGTGAAATTCTTACGATTCGTTACATACTCATGTATGTAGTATTTGTAAATTCACAAAAAATTCCTCTTAAAGATTATATTTTTTGTTATAAATTTTATTATTTGGTTAAAAATTAAACAATTTTCTTAAAGAGACATCCGTTTTGATTGCAGATTCAACTGTGTGTCAACTGAAATCATTTTTGCATGAAAACTATTTTTTCTGAAAAATGGTCTTTTTGATTTAAAATCAATCTTTTTCAGTATAAATAATGCATCTTAATTGAAGAAAAATCGAAATTTTTTGTTAAAAATTAAACTATTTTCTAGAAAATTTACTTTTTGTTTAAAATTCCTATTTTGGTGTGGAAAAATCAATCAAAATCTTTTCGGATGAAAGTTCAACTGTTTTTTTAAACTTGTCTTTTTGATTTAAATATTAACCTGTTTTAGTAGAATTTTCATTTTTCTTGGACAAAAGTCCGAGTGTTTCGTTAAAATTCTTTTTACAATTTACAATTACAATATTATTTAAGTTTACAATTATTATTTTGGGGTTGAAAAGTGAAATGAAATTTTCTTTAATTAAAAATTTAAGTATTTTTTTAATGCTTTGTTTTATAATTCATCCCTTTTAGAAGAAATTTAATCTTTCTTGAATAAGAATGCAACTTCCCGGTTAAAAATTCAATATATTTTTTGAAAGTTTGTCTTTTTTATTTTTAAATTTACCAGATTTAGCAGAAATTACATATTTTTTGGATAAAAATTTAACTATTTGATTAAAAATGCATCTGTTTTGGTTAAAAAAATTCTTCTCTTTAGACTGAAGTATCAATTTTTTTGTAAAAACTTATTTTTTGTTAAAAATTTCATATTTTAATTTTGAAAAGTCAAATAAAATCTTTTTCGAATGAAAAATTCAACTATTTTGTCTTTACTTTTTTAAATAAAAATTAATCTCGTTCAAGAGAAATTTAATATTTTTTCGATAAAAATGCAAATATTTTGTAGGGAATTCAAGAATTTTTTTGAAAATCATGCTTTTTGGTTGAAAATGCGTCTTTTTGGGTTTAAAATTTAATTTATTCGTAGATTCTAATTTCTTGTTGAAAAACTCATAGTTTAATCCTAAAAACTCAACTAAAATTTTTTAAACTGAAAATTCTAATTTGTTTCAAATTTTATCTTTCTGATTTAAAAATCCATCTGTTTTAGTAGAAATATCATTTTTTGTTATGAAATTGAAATTAAAATAAAAATGTATATTTTAAGTTAACAATTTATTTCTTTGGTTGAAAGTTGAACTATTTTATTTAAAAAAATTGAAAATTGATAATTCAATTACTTGGATAAAAGTTAAACTATATTGTGAAAATTTTATTGTTTTCGATTAAAGCCTGTGTTGAAAAGTCAACTTAAATTTTTTTCAGATGAAAATTCAACTGATTTTTTATAATTTGTTTTTTTGTTTAAAAATTCATCTGTTTTAGTAGACAATTCTTCTTTCTTTGTTAAAAATTCAACTCTTTCTTTGAATATTCAACATTGTTGTTAAAGTCATCCCTTTTAGTTGTTTGTTGAAAATTTGTTTTTTCTTATTGAAAAATTTCGTAACAAATTTACTTCTTGTTCGAAAGTCAAATTTTATATATTATATATATTTTAAGGTTGTAGAAATTTAATTTTTCTTGGACAAAAATAAAAGTGTTTGGTTAAAAATTTATCTTCTTTGTTTGACAATTCGACATTTGTTTAAAAATGAATTTGTTAAGAAATAATTTTTTTTCGAAGACGCATATTTTTAGCAGCAAATTCATCTCTTTGGGTAATTGTTTAATTTTTTGGTTAAAAACTAATATTTTGTATTGAAAATTCAACCGCCTGGGAAAAAAATTACCTTTTTTGTTCAGATTTTTTTAAATAGAGGTTTATATCTTTTGTGAAAATTTAACTATTTTCTTGAAAAGTATTTCACTATCGCTGAACATTTACTTTCTGTACAGAAAACTCGTCTTTTGGCTAGAAGATTCAACAATTAAATTTTTTTTCTGATTATAAAATTAATGTTTAAAAATGAAAATATTTTTCCGTTGAATACTTAATTATTTTTCTAAAATTTATTTATTTTGTTGAAAATAAAAATATGTAAGTAAATTAAAAATTATGTATTTTGTATCTAAAATATTGTTTAATTCCATTTCTGAAAGATTCGATCTTAAAAATATTACATTTTAAAAATGCTGGCATTTGAATGTTAATGGTCAGGAAAAATACTAAGTTGTTCAAAAAAAAATCTAAGAATTTTGAAAATAAAGTTTTCACCCTGTAAAACTTATTTTAAATACAAAAAATTTCTATTAGTCTCAAGTCCCGTATCTAATTATTTCTGCAAAAGTTTAAAATTATGTAGAGTAAGGGGGGGGGGGTAGAAATATTTTTTACAGTCTGATATTTGTCTGAGTGTTATAATAATAATTATATTTTATATTTTGCACAAAATATTTTCAAAAACACAAACATTTATTAAATCTAATAAACAATTACTAATTACACATGCTGACAAAAGTAATATTATTGTTGTTTTTAATGAAGAATTTATATAACAAAAAAACCGCAAGAACTATTAATTGATAACAGAACATATGAAAAAATAAATTAAAATACAGAGAAAAAATTAAAAAATGAAACTTTTATGGTTTGCTTAAAGTTCATAAACCGAATTGTCCACTTCGACCTATCAGTATAGTATAGTAAATGCTAACTGTTAATCTTTTAATTTTTAATAATGTGTCAGTAGTTTATGAAACAATTTATATTATTGTTTTTATCTTTTACGAATCATTTGTAATTGTTCCAATTATTTTTGTCGAATTTTATTCATAAAATTTATTCATAAAGCTTGGAGTCCTTATCATACCAAACTGATGATACTGCATTGTTTGGTATGTCTTTGTTCATGGTCCTCTTTCTCTTTTTCACGTTTTAAAAATGGAACAAGCCCTAGTTTTTTTCATCCTGCAAAAATGTTTGTTTTAAAATTTTCTATTTTTAAAAAACTTGTTAATATTCTAATGGACTTAACAATAGCACAAAATAAAATTCATTGAACTTATTAATTTAAAATGAAGATAACTCGTACATAAATGTTAATCTTATTTCAATTCTTATCCTCAAATTTAATAGAAAGCACATATCCTTTTTGATTTTTTATTTAACAGATTTTCCCTGTATCAATTTTTTGAAACATTTCTCATAGAACAATTGAGAAAATTTTAAGCATACCACTCTATCCTGATTAGAAAACGTTGTTTTCGGAACATCGAAAATTTGGAATAAAGGATTCTTTCAACATATCAATCCTATGGTCTGAAGTATGTCATTTCTACCATCTCACTCAATTTTTTTAATTGTTACAGTTTGTTAAAACTATAATTGCTACCCTTTCGGGACTAAAATAACTCCCATCAGCGTCCCGATTAATGCTCGACCGGTGGCAATCGACTCGCTTACAGAAAGCTTTTCTTTGAGATGGATGCTCTCTGAACCTTTGGGATGCTGAGAAAAAAATCAGAGACGGTCGGTGAGTTTTAAAAAGGCGATACTTGTTTTCCCACGGGAAGTAGAGTGGATGATGTATCGACAGCACCCTGTTTTCAGCGACTCGGGTAAACAAATACCACTTCCTGTTCGAATCTGGGAAACTGTCTCTGGTGCTTTCAGGAATTATTTTTATACCAGGTCTTGCATATTTGAAATGTGGAGTGCCGCAGTAAGAGAAATGCTTTTCCTCTTCTAACGATTAATAAAATGTACAATTAATGGAGTGTTTCCTAAAAATATTTTTCACATCAACAAACGAATCTTTTTTGATTTCAAAAACAAAAAATCTCTCTCAAATTTGACTATTAAAGATTGCTAGCTACAGATACAAAAATTAATCCAACAAGTACCTGCTTTTATTATCAAAGAATGTTTTGAAAAGGAAATTAAACTGAATCAAAAAGCCATTAAGGACAATAAAAAACATAATAAATTTTTTTTAAGTATTCTTAAAGAACAAGGTGATGTTTAAAAGTTGTATCTTAATATTCACTTTATTCTTTTCCATGATCAACCTGGTCCCTGGTTTTTGAATATTTCTAATGTGACGATTCCACACAAAGTTATAAATATTTTGAGATTAGGTGATGGGTTTAGTGACAAATTTGGGATAAAAAATTACAGTCAATTACGTAAAATCATTAAAGATATTGTTACTGATATAAGTAAAATTCCTGACAATAAAGTAGACAAATTTAGATCAATTTTTATGGGTTTATCTAACGATTTCTTAAATAATAATATTTGAAAAACGATACTAGAAAAAGAATTGAATAAAGCTTTAAGTAAACAAATTTTTTTTTAAATTATGCAGAATTAATGATTACGAAATCAGATGAAGGTTCTATTACGATAGCTATAATTATAAATATATTTATATTCAAAAAATGTTAGAAATTATTAATTATGAAGATAGTTTTCAAATTATTATTATTATTATTATTACACCATTAAGCCGTTTCCCTTTCGGGGTAGGCGTGACTCACTCGGTAGGGAGG
>JAAAKG020128129.1:0-14803 GCA_010014905.2 Druon quercuslanigerum
TTTAACGTACTTTATTGTACTCTAATGCATTTCCCAAAGTTTCAGCTCGATCTTTTATTTTAAAAAAAAGTTCTCTGCTCCAAAAAAATATTCAATGAACTGAAAAAGTGAGTCGGTAATATAGGTATTTCGCTGTGTCGCATGCCTTTAAATAAAAAATATATGAGTGCATGCATGCATGAATAGTTATGCATATTTGCGTATGAATATTTATAGTATTTTTCTGCTAATAGACTACATCTAATTATGTATATTATAGTTTATTTGTTTGCTTTTGTTAAATACCCATTTTTGATTAAAATCGTTAAATAGATCGCCGTCATGTTTTAAACATAATATGTATCGCCTGTTCCTAATAGGGCTTTTTAGCCTTAGGAACTTTTCATAAATAAATAAAAATACAAATACATTCATGACTTGTGTTACCTGGATCTTAATTACAGAGTTCATCATCTCTTCAGAAGTAAAATTTTACTTGGACTGTATCTCGCACAGTGTCCAGATATCTGTCGCATTGGAAGTTATTTCTGTTCCGAAATCACACATATACGCAACGGTGAATTGCCAGTATGATGCTGCCGTTGCGCAAAATAGGTAAGCTGCAAAGTGCGGATGAGCCAATTTTTCTCTCCTTTAGTCAGTTTGAGTTAGTCACTCTAGACGGTGGATGTTGCAGGAAAGTACTTACTAATTTTTCCTGATTTCATCATGTATTAGATTTACAGATTTCGAACTTATTTATGTTATTTATCAAATAAATAATTTCACAACTGTTATAGCTCTCTTGTATATCTTTCCTCGCTAATGAATTATTATCGTAAAGATATATATACAATCATGGATCACAGAGTCAAAAGTGCCGATTCTTATGTTATTATGACCTAACTCTATCAAATGACTCGAATACCGGTTCTTTCTATCAATATTTTAAAATCTAGAAACTGCAAAATTTTATTTTTTATAAAAATGTAATAACTTACCAATTTCTAAATATTTCTGATGAACAGGGTCATACTGCTCCCAGTTGAGACTGCGAAATCGACTTCTTTCTCGACTGACAGGTAAGATTGGATCATTCTTACCATGGTGATCTATAGCATTTGGATTTCTAAAACAAACATTCATTTCTATACCTTTAAATCACTTTCTATATTCATCCATTGCTATTTAATATACATTTATTAAATTTTGAAGCAGATTGAAAGTCAATGTGCATGTTCAATCTTTCATATGTTCGTATCTCTTTTCTTTTTCTTCCCATGGGAGATGTCGAAAGTATTCTATAAGAGTTTGCCAATTGGACAAACCTTGTTGTGTCTAAACTCATCATACCCTCTCACATTCAGGAAAACCTTGTTTTATGTCAAGATCTATTATTTATATAATGTATTACTTTTTAAATTGGTATCTTAGAGTTAAGTGTAAGTGCCTTGAAAAAAGGTATGGGCTCATGGCAGATCCAGAATTGAAGAATTGTTATAGTTAAATAGTAAAAAAGGCACCTACTTTGTTTACTTCTTGGATAACTCGTAGACTTAGACTGAATTCGATGATTTTAATTTCGGAGGCTAAACAGAACTGGGACGCCAAACTTGAAAACTGATGAGCTTCGGTAGAAGCCGATTGACTCGGATGCACAGTGGGAACAAAACCGAAAAATCTGGCCAAAACCCCCCAAAAATATTTTTTTTCTATACGATTGTTTAAATTTATTTCCTTAAAGGGCAGTTAGGACCATTGAATTTCGGAAATTAAACAAAAAAATGACCAAAAGCTTGCCTAAATTATCAATTTGAATCTAGTATTTGAGTGCGAAGATTCGTGCGCGTGCAAGGCGCTGAAAGACGTGCGTCTGCGAATGTGCGTGAGGCAGTGAAAAAGTGTTTGTTTTATTCTGCAACATGGCTGAGGCACAGAAAGGTATGTAGAATTGATATACCTTATGGACAATTAAAAGATCATTATTACATAGAAAGTAGTTAAGAAAAATTAAAATCTTAAAAAATAATTTTTTGAAGTTGAAAATTCATATTTATGGATGGATACAAAAAAGGACCACTTTGTTTCACACTAAAAATTGTTTAAGCTTGCTCTCTAGACATCTGTTGTTCAAGGAAAACAAGATTTTTCTGCTTCTAGCTGCTATTTTGTCTCCAGTATAATTTTGTATCCAATTTTTGAAGAAATTGAGAATTCTTCGCATCTATATTTCATAATGCATTGATCAATTTTCGACTTTATTTTTATTTCGGATTCAGTTGACAAGCGCGGTATTACACGAAAGGATCTTTTCTACTTTTTAAAAGGACACTTAAATGACAAAATAGGTGACATATATGAAATAGTGCAGGAAGAAGTGAGTACTCAATTAAAAGATCATGTTGAGTTGAAAAACGGCTATACGCACTAATATAAAGAAAATTGACATAAAGTAGCAGAAAGTTCGTTGCAGAGAAGGAAAATTTTTAAAAAATGTAATGAATGGTTGAATAAGTTTGGCATCTCAGCTGACAAATCAGCGTTGGGGCTTGCCCGAGAATCACCACCGCGGCTAGCCATGGTGGCGGTGGTCGACCTTTCTTTTACCTTCACCGAAGAAAGCGAAAGAATAAAACGCAGAAAAATAGAGCGCATTCGGCAGAAGTTGAACAGCAAAGAACTAGCATATGCAACGCAGATGATTTTAAGAGCGGAGGGGGAATCTTATGCGGCACGTATTTTACAGGACATAACATTTGGCACTCCGTCAAAACCTTCTAGGCATAAAAAATCTTTAAAATTTGTTAAGGAACAACGACTTTCTGATGATAAGGCATTATCATGACTTGTTAAATTTAGACTTTTAAAAAATCAGTATCAAATAATTTCTCCAACAAGCCGTGCAAAAAATTGCAAATTATATCCGTCTTACAAAAAAGTTCTAAAAGCAAAAGAAAAATGTTACCCCGACGATTCAAAATTAAAAATGACCGGATGCAAAGCGTCGGTATCACTTCAAGGATTATTAGTTCATACTGTATATCGTATATTATTAACTCAATCCGTTGTTATCAAAAGCCTTCTACCTGAAAAACTTTGCGATTTAAATTCAATATGTAAATGGGTATGTGACGGGACTTCGGGACAAAATAAATATAAACAAAAATTCAACGAAGTAGATTGTGATAAGGATAAAAGTTTTTTTTTTACTTAACTTGTTCCATTAAAATTCTGTTCTGTTGAAAAAGAAACTGATTCTATAATCATCGTTTGGAAAAATACACGACCATCGTCACCGCGATTTTCCGGCCCTATAAAAATACAATTTTTACATGAAACTGCCGAAGTAACTCGAAAAGAAGTTGAAGAAATTGAAGAACAAGCAAAAGATCTTACTCCATTTCACTGTATTATCGCCGGCAAAGAAGTCACTGTTAACTACAAACTGGCATTTACAATGGTACACGTTAAAGTTTGCAATTCTGTTTCTAATGTATCATCAAGTCTTTGCTGTTATATTTGCCAGGCAACCAAAGCAAGGGTATGGAAGCACAAATGACGGGAATACAGCAAGACGTTTTTTTTAAAAATCCCAATATTTCTTCTTGTATAACGGGCGTTGAAGAAGATTTGATCAAAAGATTTTACATAATTTTACAAGTAATTTCTTGCGGTTTCGAAGTCGATGGAAAAAAATTTAAGATTTTTTCCCTAGATACGGTTCGACATTTTGTAAAGCTTCACGCGTGGTTTTACATGCCAATAAGTGTTCATAAAATCTTAATACACGGCCATGTCATTATTGATTCCGCGCTGCTCCCGATTGGCCAAATGTCCGAGAAAGCGCAAGAATCTTGCAAAAAATTCATTAGAAGCTATCGCGAAGACTTTGCGCGTAAGTGCATGCGGCACTTCTCATTTTCAACAATTGACTTTATTTCCCTAGGACACTCTTAGTGCCGCATTGTGCCTTTGGATGTAGGTTGTTCCCGCATGAGTTGGACAACTAGATAGTATGTGTCCCAGATACTCGGGATGTGCATGGCACGCCCTGCAGCATTCATCGGGAATGTCTTGGCTCAAAAATGTGGCGACGGTATGTTAAGGTGGAAATGACACCATCTTGACATGCCAAAATGAAACTATCCGTGCCCGAGTTCAATTCGCGTGATTTAAGAAAAGCAAAAGTTAGCTCACGCGACATTGGCTGATCCTCCACATTTTGTGGAAGATGCTGTGCTTCCTCTTATCGAGGAGATGTTCCCGAAAGTTTTTCTCCTGTGCTTTCTAAATCCAGGCTTTTAGGAGTGAATACTCGAAATAGATCAGATTTGATGCATTCTGCTCACCCCTGATACTGAAGTTAAGCCCGAGTGTTTCAGAAGCCTCCTCCGCTGCTTTGTACAGAACCGCTTCTTTGCCCTCTTCTTCATGCTTCCTGACCATTTTAAGAAGAGGATCTCTTCCAAATGCGACTTTATGTGCTGTACCCAAAATAATCCTGTTGTGAAGACATTCAATATTCAATATTCCGCAACCACATTGACGGCGTGAGATGTACAGTCGCGGAACAGAAGACTTAAGATGCATGCTTTAATTTATGTACATAAGCTTTCATGTCCCGATATCAAGGGATCTGAGCTCGTTCTTCGTCCACGGAACCACTTCAAATGAATAGAGTACTAACGGTACGGCAAGCATGTTGGTTGCAGATACTTTGTTCTTCGTCAACAGTTCAGAAGACCAAACCTGCCGGATGAGCCGTTTATATCTGCTTCGGAGAGTATCCTTTATACATGTCACATCCTAAATGCAGCTCTGTAGCATGCCCACGTACTTGTCAGTTTTCTTCGTTTCAAATAAACCATGGCGCATTTGTGTAATCCAAATTTTATTCCTATTTTCTTAGTGTATCGTTCGAAAATCCCTAAAGCTATATTTAGTTATCTTTATTTTTAGCATACATCTTAAGATCAACCATGTAAAATACATGGGTGACCTTGTGATTTTTATTTGCAGGTTTGCCGCAAAGTTACCCCTAGGAATGGCGAAGTGCTAGAGATAATGACAAAAATGTGAGGCAAAAGATGAGTCGGCTCATGAAGTCGCCCTGAAAGACACATCTTTGGAAAGAGAACTTGTTAAGTGTCAAACGATTTTTTCCAGATGAGATAGTAAATCTGGTTTCCCAAAGTAGCATAAATCTCTTAATGCACCTCACGATTTGCGGATGGACCATTAAGCTTTCCAAAAGACAGATGATAAGTTTATGGGGATTCGAATCGAAAGCTTTCCGGTAATCTATCCAGGCCATCGATAGGCTACGCCTTTCTTTGAGCCGGTTTGTTCATAAATTTCTTGGCCCACAAGTCCGATTGCTCAAACAATCCTATCATTTAGGATAGCTGTGAATATCTTATACAGTGTGTTCAGACCAGTGATTGGCCTGTAATTCTTTGGGTCAGCAAAGTTGCCCATTTTCAGCAGGAGTACTGTGCACCCTTCCACCAACCACTCCGTAATTGGCTTGACTTCAAATATGAGGTGAAAATACGGGACAGATGGTGATGGATTAAAGGAAACTTCTTCCACCAGATGGTCTTGATACCATCTGATCCTGGAGCGGAATAGTTCTTCATACCTCCTCAGGTGTTGTTATGAGGGCATCAGAGAGCTCCTTGAAGCCATTTATGTTCTCTCAGTCTTCGTCAAGTCTATGTTGCACTTCTTAGACTTCGCCTCAAAAGACTTCGACCTCCTCTGGTTTGGGCGGGTGGTCGACAGCAACTGGAGGGTCTTGGAAGATTCGAGATGGGTCAGAGAGAAACGGTTGGTTTTTTCTGCCTTACCTCTGACTCCGCTCTAGACTTCCCTTAGCGTCAGGTAGTATCGGTATTCTCTCAACAATATGCTGCCTGATGGTCAGCAGCTGTGACTTGTTAAGTGTGTGATAACGGATCCGGTGTTCGCGCGCCAAATTTCGAACCTAGGCGGTAAAATGCCTGACAGATGTTATACAGTCAATCACACGCTGAATGTGGAACGCGTACTGTTTGCCTATTAATTTTTTGTAACCATATTCAGCAGAAACCCTTGGTACATGGGCCCTCTATCCGCCACGCGAGGACGCGTTCGGTGGCTTTGCCATAGGCCCTTCACTTTGATTCAAGAGGAATGAAAAAACAATATATATACAACAAGAAATATATCGGAGATATTAGGGTCTACAATATTAATTTTTTATATCTGAAAAAAATCTTTAAGTACTAAAATTAGCAACTTGCATATACTTTTGAAGTAATTACAGAAAGCGCTCTTATATACAAAGAAACATTTTTAGCATGAAAAAAATGTAAAAATGTTTTATATAACAAAATTGAAAGTTATGTAACGTTTGGGAAAGCTAATTTACAAGGGAAAATATATTTAAGATATTAATTTACAAAATATTGATTTTCTATATCTGCATATAATATAAGCCACATTTAAAGAAAAATTTAATTTGAATACATAGAACCCGCTAAACTACGATTTAACAACGATGAGTGATGTACATGAAGGTACTTATTGGGTCGGTCGATATATTTATATATAAAAAACCCAATAAGCACCCGTATATATAAAGAAACATTTTAGCTTGAAAAATATGTAAAAAAGTTGTGCATAACGAAATGAAAGTGATGTAACGTTCCAAAAATCTAATTTAAAATGGAAAATATATCCGAGGTATAAATGTATACAATATTGATTTTTTATACCTGCAAACAATCTTAACATATTAGGTATAACACTTTGCGTAGACTTTTCAGTAATTACAGAAACATCTTTGAACTATGATTTATTATGTATCAGACCCAGTTAAAGAAAAATTTGATTTAAATACATAGGATCCGATAAACTACGCTTTACCTACGATTAGTGATGGACATAAAGGTTCTTATTGGGTCAAAGAATATATTTATATCTAAGAAACACAATATGCACCCATATACATTAAGAACCATTTTTAGTTTGGAAAATATGTAAAAATGTTTTACATATTTTTTATTATAGATATAGCATTTTCAAAATCCAAGAAAAGAAACCTCTCATCTCTCCTCAATCGAATTGTAACGTATGAGTAACGCTTAAGTCGTGAAAATAAACTTGAAAATGAGCAAATTAAGTTTTTGAAAACTGGCAATAGTTGCAATAGTTGCAAAAGTTGCAATACAATTTTTAGAAGCAAATTTTTTTTAAAGAATATGCTTTTTTTAAACGATCCAATAATACTAAGTCAGTTTGAATATGAATGCATGTTATTAATGGTAATAATATACATTTCTGGAATCGTTAAAGCTGAAGGAGCTTTAATAAAAGAGAATTCACTATCACCAATCACGGACCGCAACGTAAATACATTAACGAGCGCGAGGTGCGAGAACCAACAGTCACAATGTGATACTCGAAAATCTCAACAGATTATTTTTAAAAATTTGGTAATCGATAAAAATCATTTGTTTTAAATCGCTCACTGTAAAAGAAGTTTTAAATAGAAAAAATTACTCTTGTACTAAAATAACGCATTCAACCACAAGCTTTGTTGAATAGTGTAACATACCTCATGTTGTTTTTTTCCTTAACAATATTTTCCATTTTTATAAACAAATTTATTTATTTTGAGCTTTAAATATTTTTCCCCTGTTTTTTCACATTAAATTTTTTTTCAAAATTTTTAAATATGCAGGGGAAATTTGAGAATGGAGACATGAAAACTCGAAGTCTTCGAAATGTTTATAATCAGTAGCGCACGTTGCAGTGAGCGTGCAATTACTAAAAGGTTACAATTGGAGCTTCAACTCCAAGTTACACTTGGAGTTTTCATTACTGCATTATCAAAGTTATCCTGCATATTTGAGAATCTTGAACAAAAACTTTAAGGCAAAGAAACGGGGGAAAAATGATTTAAGTTCAAAATAAATAAAATTGTTTTTAAAAATGCACTATATTGTTTTGAAAAAAATAACAACTGGAGGTAAGTTATACTATTTTACAAATCTTGTGGGTGAATGCGTATTTTCAGAACTAAAAAATCAAAAGAGTGCCGTTCATATAACTCATCCACATATTGACGTAGAGAGAGAATGAAGGTCATAGCGATTTGAATTCAGTGATTAGGATAGTTTTAATTGATAAAAACTGCCAGCGGGGACTAAACACCCTCAAATATCTAATGTGGACCCTCTAAGAACGTACATATACTTACTCTCTAATTTTAAGAGTAATTGTGTCAGAACAAAAAAAACACTTTTAACTGTTTTTTGAAAAACCGCATGGTTTTAGTGATTTTTAATAATAATGATTTTTGCGACTTTTAATTGAAAAATTAATAACTTACGACTCGTTTGCAATAATCGAATAAAATTTTATATGGCAGTTGTGAAGTGTTTTCTCTTTCAAATAAGAGTTTTTTACAATAATATTTCCAAAATCATTATTTTTTTTATTAACAATTATTTTAGCAAATTCGATTATTTATAACTTGTAGGCCTATGATCGTAGTGAAAATTAAACACAATGTAGTTTGCACTTTTCTTTCTATTCTAAAAAAAACAATATGGTAATTCTCACTCTGACCGTCTTTAAAAATTTTTTTGTCACAAGCGCCACGTAATAATTGTCGCCTCGAACAGCGCGGGCGGCGCGATTAATTTATTAATGCACGTCCAAACAAGCCTTGGTTTTGACGTAGAAACGTCAATGACGCGATTCATTGTGCAAAAGTTTTTCTGTTCTCTATGAGCTTATGTTTAATTTTATGCGTAAGTAGTATTTATATGCACATATTGTTAGATAACGTAATGCAATATCATGTCTACAATTCCATGTATTTTAACGTTTTCAGATCGATTGAAGCAAAATGGTTCGGCCAATGTCTTGCTGAAATCCTTTGAATAAAGATAAGCATAAAAATGTCATACAAGATTTACGTCTAATTACCGAAAAATGGAATTAAAAATTTAAAAAGTTGTTTCTCATCAATGATTGGAGAAAAAACTTCAGTTTTTGAATAACACGTAGTGCAACAAGATTTGCACACATACAATCCGATACACGGAATTGTAGACATTGAAGCTGTACATTGTCTTTCGTTTTTTGTATCCATATTTTTTTTTTGTAACGTTAGTCTAGAACAGAGAAAAATGACGTTTCGTTTGTCGTTTACTTTATGTGTTTTTATATCGTTATTGTTCCCCCTTAATAGTATTGTTTTACCATGCCAAAAGTTCAAAGTTTTTTTTCATTTTTCTTTTGATGAATTACGTTATTATTTAACCAAGTTTTGGTTCTTTTCTATTTAAGTTTCCAACGGGTTGTTATTTCATGTGTTTTATGGGGTTATTTGTTACGTTTATTCAGTATTTGTTTATCGTGTTTGCCTTCCTTTTTTTGTATTCCCTTTTAGTCTTTAACTGATTTTTCTTTGATTTTTGCAAGTATTCACTGAGTTTTCCAAATATTCGCACTTTTTATTCTTAATTCTTTCGCAGTCCTGTTGGATCGAAAGTCAAACTGATACTGATGGTCTTACATTTGTTTTGCATCTTCGTCATGCTTTCTTGTTATACTTGTTTGTATTTTTTCTCGTTTGCAATCTCGCTTTTGGTTTCTTTTCTCTTATTCTAATTCTTATTATACTACTTTTCTACCCAAATTTTCTTAATTTTACTTTTCGTTTCGATTTTTATAATTACCTTGCATTTTATAGTTCATTACCTGTATACATTCTTTTGTTTTGTTTTTCATTATGTCTGGACGCATTTTGTCTAGTCTTTTCCATATTTCCCTTTCTTCTTATTCTTTAATTGTAATTCATAATCCTATCGTCTATCGATATTTTCCTAAGTGTTATTTAAAAAAAATATATTTCCTTTCATTTATTTCTTAATTTTTTTGCTTGTTTTGTTTTACTTTTATTTCTATATCCATATTTGTCCTTCCATTTTAGTCGGAGTGGCTCATTATGCCTTTTCTCGAATTATTTCATCTACTTCTATGTTATTAATTATCCTACCATTTGGTTGGAGTGGCTCATTATGCCTTTTCTCAAATTATTTTATCTACTTCTATGTTATTAATTATCCTACCATTTGGTTGGAGTGGCTCATTGTGCCTCTTCTTAAATGATTATTTTGTCGACTTCTTTTCTTACTTACTATACTTATTTTCTACTATTAATTTAAAGTCGCCGCGGTTTTATTGTTCTTCCCTTTGAATGTATCTCTTTAGATCTTGTGAATGATACATTCCTTTGTCTTCTTCCTTTCCAGAATCCCACAGGATAAAAGTCCCTGGTTTTATTTCTTTTTTGATTTCAAATGGTCCGTCATAAATCTGCAGGAATTTGGCTAGGATTTTATTTTCCTTTTCAGATTTGTTTAGGTGCTTTATTAGTACCAGATCACCCACTTTTAATTTTGTAAGTTTGAGGCTCCTATTAAAAGCTTCTGCTCTTTTCCTTGCTTTCCTAATGAGGTTGTCATGTGTCATTTTTATTTTCCTTTCGTATGTTCTGTTTTCTGTTGGAGGAGGAATTTTTCATCACCCTTTCCAGGCTCTTTTAGGTTTCCGATTTAAATGAGTTTCAATGGGAGCGATTCTGTCGTCTCGCGATGTGTTTCATTCATACAGCTTTCAATTACTCTTACCCATTCCCACCAGGAGTTGTGGCGGTTTTGGACCAACGTTCTGAAAAACCTTGATAATTCTCGATGGATTTGCTCCACTATACCTGTATTGCTTTGTGGGTGTCGCATTGATGAAAGTATGGCTTGGATGCCCTCCTGTTGCAATTTTTCCCCCATAGTTCTCCAGTAAATTGTGTGCCGTGGTCGGTCACAATTTTTTCGTGTTTTCCATACTTTGGTATGTAGTCCTTGAATATTTTGCTTATTGTGGACTTAGCAGTTGCCTTTCGGAGAGGGTATAATTTTACATATTTGCTGAATGCATCGATCGTGGATATTATATATTTAAACTCCCCTTTGGAAAGTTGGTAAAGGTCCATAAAAATCTATAGAGAGCGTCTTACTTGACTTTTTAGGAGAGTATTTTCTTAGTTCAGCATAGCTCGTTTGGTTATGAATTTTATTCTTCTGGCAAGAATCACAATTGGCTAGTCTTCGTCTAATCACTTTAGCGAAATGAAAGTAGTAGAAATTCTCGTTTAGCATGTGAAAGACTCTTTGGGCTTCCACATGGGCATATAGTTCATGACATTCGTCAATTAATTTTTGTGTAATTCCTTTGGTTAAACATAGTCTTTTCCCTTTGTCAGTTGTGAGGTATATTAACTTTTCATACATTTCAAATTTTTTCGTTCTTCCCTCGTGTATTTCTTTTCGTTTTTGTTGTAAGAAAGGGTCATGTTTATGTTCTTTTTCGAAGTTTTTCAGTATCCCAGACCCATTTGGTTCCTCCCCTCAACAACTCTAGTAAACGGACTTTTTCCCAAGGGTTGCAAGGGATATGTCCTAAAAACTTTAATTCCGGACAAAAGAAATGAGATTTTTCGAAGTTTACGGTAACGTTATGTTCCTGTAGGCACTGGAAAAGGAACTCCAGATAATATAGTTGTTGGGTGACGTTCTGTGACGTGCATAACATGTCATCGATGGATGTTATTACAAAATTTCAGAGTCCCTTTAAAACTAAATCTAATGACCTAACTAATGCCGCTGTGCTTGTTTTTGAGCTGAAACGGGTAACCCTAAATTCATAGCACTTTCCTTCATACATGATTTTTGTTCCTGAACAACGTTGGAAAAGAACCTTCGTGGGTTCTGCGCATTCATAATCGTTCGTCATCAGTCCGTTTAATTTACGTGCCTCTAAACAGATGCGTATAGACCCATCTTTCTTTGTGGTTATAACTAATGGATTTACATAGGCACTGTTAGATCGTTGTATAATGCCTAATTCGAGTAGTTTTCTTATCTCGATATACTGGATATATCCTCCATAAGGAACGGTTTTTTGTCGTTTATTTCTAATTCGCGTTCGTATACAGAAATTTTACCCGGTTCCATTAAAAAAACATTTTTATAGCGCTGCATAAGCTTGTAAAATCCCTCTTTCTCGTGAATGTCTAACAATGTACATTGTGCTACTTTTTCATTTATTTCTTCATCATGTAATGCAAATGAATTTTGAACATTGTCGTAATTTTCTATGTTATTTAATTCTCTTACGATATTTGGATGGCTTTCTTCTACTACGAGGAAGTTCCCCAAACAATTTAAATACTTCTCTTTTTGAGAGTTTTCGGGATCAAATATTAGTCTTATTCGCTTAGGATGTTCGTCCATAAATATTACTTTTATCATCTTTTATTTGCCTTTCAATTCAATTATATTCTGTTCAAAATCAATTTTACTTTTTATTCTCTTTTATAAGTCAACCCCAATAATACATTCTTTATTTAGTTTAGGGACAATAAAAAATACGTAGGCACCATCCCAGTTGCCGATTTTAAAATTTACATATACTTAATGCTTCAGTTTCACGGGCCTTGCCCAAGTAGCTCCTACTATACTTGTTCCAATTATTGGTAACATTTAACATTTTTTTATGTAACTTCGCTTCCAGTATCGATTAGCACTTTAGTCTCCACATTTTGAATTTTAATGTTTATTACTGGATATTTATCGAGGTATATAATTATTTCTCTATATTCATTCTCTAATAAATCGCTTCGCATGTCTAGTGAAAGAGGTTTTCTCAACTGATTTGGCCCCGGATCTGCCTCTATCCCGAGTCGTCATGGTTAATTACGAACTCTATTTTCGATTGGTTTTTCTATAATACGAATGTGCTTATTTCGATAGCCATTGTTGGTTCTATCACTTCTTGGTTCATTTACGCATTTCGAAAGCATATATTTTGCAAACCGTTACTTTCTCGATTGTACACGCCATTTTCTACGTTTCCACTTAAGGGTTTCTGATCTCTCTTATCACGATAGTTAGTATTTTCATAATTGTTTGCGTTATTGTAGTTGGCAGCATTGGACCATTGACCATTACTATTGCGATGATTATGAGGTCGATCAGCAAATGCATCATAATTTAAATTTCGATTATAAGTTCTCTCGATTTTCAAACCCCCGGTTCCTGTTCTCGTATCTTCCCCGATTAAAATAACTTTGATTCTGATGGTCATACCGATTTTGTCGATCGCAGTCGCGATTCCCATCTTGATAATTATTTTGGTATTTAGATTTATGTTTTTCAAGATTTGATCCTCGCTGCTCGTTTTAAAAACTAAACGTATTTTGGTTTCCGCGTGGACAATTCTGTTTTTTGTATCTATTATTTTTAAAAAAATGAGTTCGATCATTACGATTAGAATTTTGAAAACAATCATAATAGTTTTGTTTGTATGCACAGTTTTCACGTGGTGAATACTGTGCCATGCGATTTAATGGTCCTGCTTGGTCCAACGTTACCAAAAACTCGATGAATTCATCGCAAGTTTTGATGTTTCTTATTATAAACGCGGCCCTGACTTCTTCGTCAAAGTGTCTGGCTAAACTTTTTATTATTTCACCTTCAGAGGGAGAAGGAATGAGGTCCCTTGAGTTATTAATCATTATAAATGCGTATTCTGATCTTGTCAGTTTTCCCAGAATGTAATAACCGTACTGTGAATCCTTTCACATTTTGAATCTAATATCATCATTCCTGAACTTTTTGATGAATTTTTGTTTGAAAGATATAATATGATCGCTAATATTGTCCCGGACCACATTCCACTATTCTCTGGCCATTCCTTCTAGACAGGATTTGACTACAAATGAAAAATCATTTTTTCTGATGTCAACTGCCTTTATATATTTATCAAAAACGTTTAAAAAGGTCATAGGGTGTTCGCGACTAGTACCTGTAAATTTTAGGACTAGATAATTTTTTAACCAGGGCGCTTTAGCAAGGCCCGGCCCTAAATTTCTGTTTACGCGTATTTCTAAACTGATTTCTTGTTCCTCAATGTCCTGTAAACGCTTCCTATTTTTCATATTGGCGACTAGTACTTCGGCATGATTTTTATGTATTTCTTCGCTTGCTTTCGTTAGTGTATTGACTTTTTGTTCTACATCAGTGATACTCTCTTCCAGTTATTTGCCCTGAGCTTCGCATCTCTCATTCAAACTACTTACGTTTTTATGTATTTTTCCGTTAAGTTCTTAGCAAAAAAATCAATATGATCGTGAACCACCGTGAATTCTTGAGTATTTTTATCTTGATTTTCCTTGACTAAATCATACACACTATTTTGATTTGTTAATGTTTTATCAACCCTCGCTTGTAGATTGTTCATACCGCACATAATAATTTTGAATTTTTTCTCAACCGATAGGGGTTCGTTAGTTTTTTGTTCATTTTCTATTGTTGCTTGGTTTGCAAAGTTTACATAATATGTTTTTTTTCAGATTTGCCTTCTATCCATCAGGGTTATCGGAATTATCTTAGTTTGCACCTATATCGCTATTTATTTGCGATTCTTCGCGATCAAATTCATTTGCTAGATTCGTCAATGACCTACTTTTGGCTATTTTCTAATACGGATTCAGATAGCTTAATTGCTTTTTCCCCTTTTCCTTGGGTGTGCATTTCGGTTGATTGTTTATCTGCCATTTTGAAAGATTAATATTATTTTTAAAATAAACAAAATTTTGGTCCTTATTGTTTTTGAAATTGAATTAATTATTCTAATAACCGAGTTTCGAATTAAATTGTTAGAACAAGTTTAAAATGTTTATTCTAAAATAAATCGTGATGTGGATTTT
>JAAAKG020128151.1:0-14802 GCA_010014905.2 Druon quercuslanigerum
ACTGCCAGACCAACTCTTTGGAGTCGGCTTCGATGGTAGGAATCTACCTCATCGAGCTCACGTAGCAACTCGCTACACCAGTCTATGTTTATATGGCAAGAATAGGAAATATTATAGTGAAAAATTAATTTTTTTGATGGTTTTCGCCAGGATAATCGGTTTTCTAGGTTACAAATCAAAGTTTAAGAATTAAGAAATATTATTAATATTAAGTTTGGCAATAAAATAAGTAAAATGGGAGAAACAAGGTGTATTGCCCCTGGATGTAAGTCAGGTTATGACAACTGCTTCGAAAAATATTATTTCTTTTACGTACCAAAAGTTGAAGAAACTCTAAAAGCCTGGCAAAAAGCCATCTAACGGGAAAATTTTATAGTAAGAACCGGACATGTTGTGTGCGTGAGACATTTTTTTAAAGAAGATATTTTTTGCGAGCGAAAAACCTTTGCAGAGGATGGAGTCACTATAGTGAGAGTGGCAAGAACAAATATACAATATTTATATTTAAAATGATGGATTTTTGTGGAATTGTAAGTTAATAATAATATTGCTATTTTAATGATGATTGGCATATAATGTTTACATATTTTGTTTGAACTGTTTGTGAAATATAAAATAGAAGTGATACCGCACGGTAGTGCGTATCGCATCCATTTTTTTATAATAATAAAGTGTAAAAATAAATTACATATTATAATTATGACACGATTTATTATTCAAAATACTATTTACATATAAACAAATAATTCAAGAAGTTATCATGTATCCCTTTTAAACTGTTATGATATCTTAATTTCAAAAAATTGTATAAATTATAAAAATTAAATAAAAACTAGGTATTTTAATGAAAATATCAAACATGTTTGTTAAAAATGGAACCATACCTTTATTTTGAAAAGTTCTTTCATAGAACTGGAAATAAAAAGAACTAAATAAGAACTATGTAAGTTAATAAACAATAACAAACATTTCATTTTAAACTAGAACGATACCGCTATTTAAAAAATGTCCTTGTAGTAACATAAAAAATTATATAAGAAATATGTATTTTAATAAAAATGTCCAACTTTTTATCATAAAATGAAACCAAACCTTTGTTTTTACATTTCTTTTGAAGCAATATAAACAATTATATGAGAACTACCTATTGTAATTGAAAATGTCGAAATATCATAAATTAAATAAGAACTATATAATTTAGTAAAAAATATGGATTATTTTATCCTAAACTGGAAGGATATTTTTATTTTAAAAAATTATCTTAGAAATATAAATAATGAAATAAGAAGTATGTATTCTATTAAAAAATATTGTAAACCTCACCTTAATATTAAACGGTAGCTTTATTAAAAAGTAATTATTGTATAAATATAAAAAATTTAATAAGACCCATGTAATTTAAAAAAACTATATATTTACAAAAAAAATATCCAACGTTTTATCAAAAACTGAAACGATATCTTTATTTTAAAAAAAGCTTTACAAAAAATAAACGAAATAAATTAAAAAATATACCTCCTTGATTTTTTTGTTTAAATTAAACTATCATTTTAATTAATTAATCATTACATAATTTTATTTAAACAGAATGACCATTCTTATAACTCATTCGATCTTGTAATTAATGACCATATTTCAAATAAAATATTTCAATGTCAATGTGCTGAACACAGCTGTGACGTTCTTGTGTACGTCATAAAGAACCATTTATTGCTTAGAATAAAACATGATTCTTATTTAAATTTTCTTACTCATTTATTATTTATGAAATATAATTTCACAATATTATTATTAAAAATTATATCAGCAGTTTCATACTATTATTTGTAATAAAATGTCATAGAATGTTGCTATCTTACATTTGTTGGGTCATTTTGCGGGCACAGCAAAAGGGGTTGGCGCATCAAAGTTAAACGTTATTGGGTGGATATTACAAAAAGCCTGTAATAACCCGTGCAGAAATTTAGTAATGGCCCCAACAAGGCTTAGTCTTGGCAAAACTAGGCCCTGGGCTGGCGCTCTAGTCTAGGTCAAGCACGAATGAAGCGCCAAATCTTGACAGGGCCCGGTTTAACCGCCAGGCTACATCGCCCGGCTTGGCCCAGGCTTGGCCCGAGTTTATTTTCAATTCTTTGCCATTCTCTTATTTTCCTAATCAAAACTCAAAATTAAGGAAGTCTTTTTTATTTAAATTTAATAACTAACAGAGGTTTCTTATGAACAAAGACTTTATTAAAAATTAATCAATTTCGATAAAAAGTGCAATAATTTTTTAATTTACATCCGTCATATTTGTTTTACGACTGAAAGTTTTAAACATCATTAAATAAATAACAATATATTTATTCTTCATAATTCACCAAAAAAATGTTCTCAATTTGGGGTTAGAAGTCACGTGCAATCTTAATGTGAAAATATTATTTTTAATTGATATTAGAACTTACTTTGACGTTCCCCGCGTGAGTATGGGTACTTTCGATTGCTAGAAGCCTCCGGACTCTCAGAGTGCTTTTTATTTTAGATATTTTTGTGAATTGATTTGCAATGATTGTTACTTGCAAAGGTTGATACTTGAAAGTATCATGTAATGAATAAACAAACAGAATAATACTAACGACATCTGTCGTCAATTTTAAGAAGCCCAACCTCGAGCCATTGCAAAATTCAAGCTAGGCCCAGGCTAGGTGCCCCCGGCCTGGCCTAAGTGTGAAACTATGAGCAAACTTGGGTATATCTGCACGGGAAGTACTTCTTTTCTCAATTTCATGTTATTTCCATGTTAATTTCCAAATCCTTGGAGCACAAGTTAACGCTGAAAAAACGCTATTCATTTGTCCGGAAAACAAACAAATCGGGAAGGGGGACGGGGGGTTTAGCACCAAAAATCGAAAGTTGAATTTCTACAGGTATAAATTTGGGCCACTCTAATGTAAAAATTACTTTTTTTAATCTTTTACACTGAGATCACAGACCTGTCCTAAAATGAAATTACCTCCTCAGTTTTCCCGTGCTAGCTACGAGTATTTAAATAATAAGTGTTCTATTAGCTGCACGTATTCAACTGAAAAAAGGAAGCATGGACGCTGAAGAATGACCAGGAAAAATTGCGACAGCACCTGGGAATAGTGAATAGGGTCTCGCGCCATACCTTCGTAAAAAATGAATACTTTCAGTTCAATCGGATTTTAAGCCTTATCGCTTATTACATTCTAAGTAAATCAGCTAAAAAAATAAAAAAACAGAAAAGTCAGGCTTTGATATATGTAGTTATTTAAGGGAAAAATAGACAAATACAGAAACTTACCCTGATTATCAATGAAATGTATTAATGTTAGAGAGGAAGAGGGTTTGTAAAGGTTATAGAAGTCCGAGATCAAGTGGACATAATCCTTCGTTGATAATGTCGCTGAAGCAGTTAGCATTGAAAAAATGCTGGAGATGACAAACATTGACCACGTTGGCAACTTCATTTTCTAAGATTGTTAGCTCTATATTAGTTCTTTAACGTCCGAGAACCAATGTAAGGATAAGAAAACAATTAAAGTTTTTCGACTCAAGAGGACTAATATTTATTAAAGCGATGTTAAATCCCAACGTTTCGAAAACTCACTGTTTTCTTCATCGGGGGAATCTATTACAAAAAAGTATTATTTATAACTTCAAGTCAAGAAGCAAACGTTAATGCACAGAGAGCGCGCATGCGCAGTAACTATAGCGGTTGATAGAAGACGAAGAGAGTCAGCCATAATCTACTACTACATAGCGTCTACTCAGTTGAGAAACATTGTTTTCAAGAGCAGCGACAGAAATAAAGTTCGTGAGTTATTTTTTGAACTGAAATAATGTTGAATGTGAGATAAAGGAAGCAGGAAAATAAAAGCGTAATCAGCATTTTTCATCCCAGAGTAATGTTAGTTTTTATAAATATAATTGTGAAGTGCGTCAAAATGTTACATTGCTGCAGCGATGCAGTTTTTCATGTTTTAAGCATTTTTATACAAAGCCATCCGAAGCACGTTATTTTCTCCATTAGTGTGAACGAATGCCAAACAATTTTGTACTCTACCCTAAGATCACTTTTATGTTGTATATAAATATGTAAATTATTTAGAAATATTTTTAATTAGAGAGAGTGCATTTGAGGAAGGCACTGAAGTCAAAAGACACATTTTCTATACAAAACACTCGAATTTTCAAATCTAAAATAAGCACTTTCCACGGAAGAAGTTTAGATTCAACCATGTAGTTGTATTTTAAATAAAAAAAGAAGAAATATAAAAACTAAAGATTACTTTTTAAAAAAAGACATGTTTGTAACTGAAAAAATATTTGTTTCTCAACGAATAATGCAAAATGTATGTTTCGAGGTAAAAACATCAATTTTACTCCAAAAAAAAACAATCGAATTTTCAGCCAAATAATTCAATTTTGCACGATAGAGATGAATCTTCAACAAAAATGAAATGAAATCGTCAACAATAAGCTCCAATTTTTTTATAAAAATAGTTAAATTTCCAATGAAAAAGATAAATTTTTAAGTAAAATAATAAATTTTCAAAAACAAAAAAAAATAATTTTCAGCAAATACAGATTTTTCAGTTACAAAAGAATAAATTAGTATGAATTATTCAATATTGAACTCAAAAGACACATATTCTGTGCAAAGCAGCCGAATTTTCAACTCGAAAATATGCATTTGCCGCAGAAGATGTTCATATTCAACCATGCAGTTGCATTTTCAATAAAAAAAAGAGGAAATTTGAAACCTAAGGATTACTGTAATTAAATTATTTTACTTAAAAATTCATCTCTTTGATTAAAAATGTGCTATTTTGTTGAAAATTCGAGCTTTTCATTAACAATTCAACTACTTGGTTGAAACGTTAAACAGTTTTTTGAATATGTATTTTTTGGATAAAAATTTATCTTTGTCGTTAAAAATTAAATTTTTTGGCAGAAAATTCAGTTGTTTTTTTAGAGTAAAATTAATGTTTGTAATTGGAAACATACTTCATGTATTATTCGTTGAGAAACGAATTGTTTTTTTTTTAGTGACAAACCTGTATTTTTTTAAGTAATCGCTAGGTTTCAAATTTCTTCTTTTTTATTTAAAAATGGCAACTGCATGGTTGAATATGAAATTTTTGTGTTCAATTTTCAATGAATGTACCTTAAATCATTATAGAAAAAAATATTAATGACATTAAATTTTACCTATTAAGAATCTGTGTTGTATATGATATATGAATATATCTTCCAGCAAGATAAGTTACGTATGTCGATTCAGCAGCTACAGTACTCCATTACTTAAAGGTCATAAGGTCATCTGAGTCGCCATAGATAACACGAAATTTTAAGTGGTGACTATCACTGTGGGTACAATGGTTGCACAGAATATTTTCATACTCCCGTATCTCTTCGGTTGCATCTTATTAGAATATATAATGTACAGGTTGAGCAAGCAAAAGTAGAATCTCAGTCTTATATTATTGCGAATGAATTTTCTAAGTTCCTTTGTAACGTTGAAACTTGTAAGAAAGATCAAGATGATTATCAGCTTTTACTGGAATGCCTTAAGGGTCACATTTTCGCGGGTACGTCTATACAATATCCTTTTCCCACTTGTAGTTCTAAAGAAAAATACAGCGCAGTTAATTCCTTTACAGGTTATCTATCTAAGTATCACCGAAAGGTTGAGATAAACATTCTCTTAGCTGCTTCTAATGGAATCGAGAAATGTAATGTGGAAGAGGTCGCGAACTACTGCGATATACCGTCCTCTTCAGAAGCGGAAAGAGTGCCAACTGATTTGAACTTACATAATGTAGCTCAGTTATACCTTAAGTTGGAGGCAAAATTAATGATTCCTGCCGGTACAATTCAATATCTTTTCCATGAATTAGAAAACATAGAAAGGCTCATCATGGATGTGCAAGAAAAAAGAATTAGAGCAGATGTTGAGGGAGACACAAGTGCCATTGATGAATATGACTAAGATTACTCAGACTGTTCTTCAAAACAGTCTATTTTTGCAGAGTTATAAGTCTTTGAACACTGATTATAAACGAAAAAAATTTTACAGGGAACGCTTTGCATATGTAAAGCCAAAACAAATGTTTCTTTCCAAAGTAAAGAGTAAAAAACAATACTTCCATTATGTCTCCCTCATTGAAGCTCGTAAGGCCATGTTGAAAGATAAATCATTGCAAACTATACCTCCAGTTACTCACTATTTAGGTGATGGCGTTCTAAGAGATTTCACAGATAGTACTATCTTCCAATCAAATGTATACCTCAGTCTAGGTAATCTTCCGCCTTATCTTTGCTCTCACATTAACACAATTTAGCTTGTTGCTTTATGTAGAGAAAAGACCTGTGACTATGCAAAAGTGTATGGCGCGATTGTGGAAGATATTAAGAAAATGGATACAAATTGAATTGAAATTTCACCTAACAGGTGGATTGAAGAATCCGTAGTTTTTATTTCTGGAGACAATCTGAGCAGTCTTGCATTAGGTGGCTTTGTGGAAAACTTTAGTAGATCCAAGTTCTTCTGCAGGTATTGTCTCATTGAAAGAGGAAATAATAATAAACCAGCGAGTCCGCATTTTGACACCGATGGACTTGAAGTGGATGCTGCAGTTAATACCGCAGTCAAACGCAGAAGAAATCAGCGAGTGTAGGTCTATTTCTTCCTACTCAACCAACTCATCGCCTGATGAGCGTATTTCGCTGGACCGTTGCAAAAAAGGACTGTCGAATCATATGAGAAGGCACTAAAGGAGATCATTCCAGGGAAAAATAACCAGGGTATAAAGTTTGATTCCGTATTTAATGCGGTTCAATATTATCATGTATGTATGCCTGGGCTTGGTCCATGCTGTAGTCATGATCTTTTAGAAGGCGTACTTGCTAAGGATGTTCCACTTTTCACGAAACATTTCATATACAAGCGGTGGTTTACTTATTCAGATTTGAATTACAGGATTGAACATTTTCAGTATTCCACAAACGATAAAAGAGATAAGCCAGTAAGATTGCCAGATAAATGTACAAAATTAACTGGTGGAGCATGGAAAAACTGGAATTTTCTGATACTGTATCCCCTTCTCATTAGAGATAAAATAAAAGACAGGGATGATGAAGCATGGATTTGTCTTCTAAAGTTATCGGAAATTGTGGAGATAATTTTCGCTCCAGATATTCATAAATCTTCAGTTTCTTACCTTCAGCTGTTAATTAACGAATATATAATATCTAGGGCTGCTTTATTTCCTGACGTTAACTTGTTACTAAAACATCACTTTCTAACTCACTACCCAAAGCTCATCCTGAATTCGGGCCTCTTTTGAGGGTTTGGACTCTTCGTTTTGAAAGTAAACATACTTTCTTTAAGAGATACACGAGAGTCCTCCGAAATTTCAAGAATGTGACATTCTCACTTTCAGGAAAACACGAGTTATTCCAAATCTTACTGAGACAAGGCAGTGACTTGCGTAAAACTCACAACGTAGAAAATGAAAGTCCCTTACGTTCAAACTTGTATTGCGATGCTTAACAAATAGTATTGCGTTAAAAGAATCTCTACCACCATACTATGGAGTGCCGTAGAACTGTGATTAAAGGCACTTCTTATAAGAAAGTTGATGTAGTAGTTATAAGGCAAGAGCACTATCAGTTCAATGTGGAGATGGGAAAAATTTTAATGATATTGTATGACGGTAACGAGAAAATCTCTTTTCTCTTGGAAGTATTCGAGACACATTTTAAACCACATTTTCGCATTTATAAGCTAGGATCAGTCCTTGGTTATGAATGTGTCTCTGTGGAGGAACTCATTACGTATGAACCAATGCACATATACACCATTAATACTGCAGCACAGGTGCAGAAATGTAAGTACATTTCTCAAAAAAATGTGGAAGGTGGGAAATCTAATACATTTCCCTTGATTTTCTCCAGTCTGCACTCCCCTCGCTCATTCTGAAGTAGCTTCTAATATGAGATACTGAACACCTTTTTCCTTCTTTTCTATCCGCATAGATATTTAAGCGGTGAAGTAAATTTGAAAAAATCTTTGTATAGGAATTTTGATTTTTGTTGATTTACTTGCTTTTTCATTTTCAGCATGATGTTATTAACGTTAATGGGGTTAAACAGAGTGAAGAAGACTTTACTTTTTGCCTACCTGTTTCAAGCTGACTTTTCTCTAAATGTTTTATTATAATTTGGAATATATTTTTCATGCTGGAATATTTTTCAGATTGTTTTATAAGCGAATGGGGCACTTGTAGACGAGGATCACTTTATTCCCCATCTTGCTGTTTCGACAGAACTAATGATTCTCAGCAATAACGAAGAGTGGGTTTCAAAAGAAGACATGCGTGCAGGGCGAGCGGAGTTCGTTTCTATTTTGGAAAATGAATATCAGCAGCCTCAAAGGGTTATGAGTAGCAACCACTCATCTCAGAGAAGCTAAGGTAATTGCTCTTTAGCTATCTCATATAGAGATAAGAACTCTGCCCTAATTTTCGTATGATTAACTTCTCTTTTTTTTCTGTTTCACTTAGCTGTACCTCCAACCTCTATATTAGTTTCTGTAAGGAGAGCTCTGATCTATTTTTCTTGGGAAAAATTGCCTAATATAATGACTGAGACGTTGGAGATGAATGAAAAAGTATCAGATGCCCAGAAGAAGGACTTAAAACCAATTTTTCGCCTGCACATGGTTGAAACATTGAAAGACTACAAGAGGACTAGTGTGTGCCCTTGCAAAGCTCGTGTCAGCTGAACATTCGGAGGCGCTGATGATAACTGACGCTGATGGGCATCCACTGAGTGACGGGATTCAGGCTTTTATAATCAGACTGTACGATCAGGTTAGCTACAAGAAATCAGCCAATGAGAACCCCCCAAAGAAGAGGAGGCAGTCTTTGGATGAAAACCCCGACGAGGCATCTTCTTCTAGGATTGTAGACCACGATGAATATGACTGTGGCGTACCAAGTACCTCTTCCGGAAGGTGAAACCAAAGAGTCTCCGGATGGTAAAAGAAAAGAACTGTTTGAAATGAAGGACAGTGACGACGACTTAAAATACGAAAGGTAATAGAAGAGACATACGAAACGCAAAGAAAAGATATTCTTGACAGGAAGCTATCCGCAAAGGAATTTCTTCTCATGCGGCCAAATCTGGAAGAGGGTCAGCATTTCCTTGTTCATGAATCTGTGCTTTTTAGGAGATACGTCAAAGAAATTTGGGAAGACAAGATATCCTGCAAAGGTCCAGCCTTGTTCTCTGTCTTCGCTTATGAACAGCAGAGAAATAATCCAGTACGAGAGCAAAAGAAAGCAGCGAGAATAAAGATGAGGGAGGTTTTTTAGCGAGAAAAAACTAGTTCGGATAACGTACGATCAAACACTCCCCACTTGTTAGCATTGTTCGAACATCTACCTCTGTATTTTCTCGAGGAATCGAACACCATGTTTTCGCTTCTTCCTGTAGGTACTTTTTGTATATGCTTGTTTATAATGATTTTAGTTTGGAAACGAATGCAGTTTTATACCTACATGGTTCTAAATTTTTTTACTTTTTATAGGATACAGCCACATACGATGAAGCGATGCTGACTGCAGAAAACACGGATCGACCCATTCTTATTGTGATAGGTTAGTTTTCGATACACATGAGATATTCAGAGTTTGTTGCAGCATATCTACCAATTGCACGATATTTTTCTTACGTTAAAATTTTATTTTTGTTCACAGGCAATTCCCTGTTTGATAAGGTCACTAGCATAGTTTTTGCTGAGGGGCAAGGGATCATCAGGCTCAGGAACATTTTGGAAGGATTTCTTTGCATTTTCTTGTCCTACTGCGTGTATGGCTACACGTATGGAGTCAATTTTAAGTCTTTGGAATTCATCCAACGGTAAGTTTACTAAGAAAAATGATGACAGCTTACTCATGTGAATTTCTCTCGTATGTGAAAATAATTATTCTTTTTGCTTCTTCATAAAGGAAGCATTGTAATGGTAATATTTGCCAAAAAATTTGAATTCATTTAATTAAACTTTTCTCATTTTGAAAATGTCTAATATAATGTTCTAAGCAATTGTCCGGATGTGTGTGAATGCCACACTTTTTTGTGAACACGATAACTGGAAAACGGTTGCAGATAAATTGATGAAATTAGGAGGGCTTTGGATTGTTTAAAAGTACTTGGTACAATTTAAAAAATCAGTTTTTTAGGGTAAAACTTTTTGCGTGAACATAATGCAAATTTCATGCAAAAATATCAAAGATTCCTTGGTTTACAACGAATCGATTGACCTATACTTTTAATACATTTTATCAAAGAGTAAGAAAGTTATTGTCATTTATATTATATTTAAAGTAGATTCTTATAGTAACACTTTTTCTCATTCTTATAATTTAAAGTTAATGCGAGAATAGAAAAGATGTTTTGATTCGAGACGAATTGATTAACTTATATTATTGATACATATTATTGAAGAGTAAGAAAGCTATGGTAATGCATAATATTTGAAAAAATGGGTTTTTATACTAAAATTTCTTTCATTAACATAATTCTAAATTGTCCCAACAGCGGAAAAAACTCCTTAATGCGATGCTCATTCCCAATGTTTGAAAGATCTGTTTTAAATTAAAAAAAAAAATTTCATCAATATAGATAAAATTTGATGTTTGAACAGAATAGAAGTTTTGATAATAAATTTTCAAATAAAATAATTCCGGCACAAAATAAGGATTAGAATAGTTTTTAGCAATTAACTTAACTTAGCATAAAGCTGGGAAAGAGATACGGTGCGACAGAATTTTTCCTTTTCCAGCTCGAAAAATGGCCATTTTAAACACAAAATTTGATTTGTCTGATTTGTCAATGTATTTTTAAACTACTAACTATTTAAATTTTTTCAGCGTTTTCCAAAAAGTTAATCCTTGTTTAGGACACAAGGGAGGAAAAAAGGAGAAAAGAAACCTTCACACAGTAAACGCGCAGGTCCAGAAATTAACGGACAAGCTGGAGGATGAGGAATGAAATTAGAATACCAAGAAAATTTTTCTTTTCTCAAGAAGATAACCTTATTGTCATAGTAATCGCTGGGGAATTTTATTGACCCTCAGTGCCACTCCTTGTATGGGTTTATTACTTTCAATACAGGTATGGAAAATTTACCATAATTTTTTTTGCAGTGTACCTATTCTGGCCGTTTTCTTAATTTCCTTTATAAACATCCACTTTAACATGAAATTTCTATAGTTAAAAATTCTGTTGTCTCTGCTATCTTACTTTCTGATAAACAATTTCACTATGAGAATTGGAAAATATTTAAACGTTTACTTACTTTGAACAACTTTCCCCATAACATTTTAGATAAACATATTAATTCTGGACTAAAATAAATTAATCATAGAATACAAAATCCTAATCCAAATAACACTACTAAAAAACATTGTGACCCTAAATTCTCTATTAATATTTCATATTATGAAAGAATTTCTGAGAACATTAAAATATTATTAAAATCCTATAAAATTGGTACCGCCTTTAGCATTAAATCTAAACTTGACAAAATTATTAAACTTGGTAAAGACCAATTAGAAATCTTAGAAAAAATTAACGCAATTTACCCTTTTGTGGACAACTGTGGAAAATGTTCTATAGGTCAAACAAAAAAACCCTTACACATTAGACGTAAAGAACACCAAGATAGTGTTAGATTAAATTATGATAATGTCTTTAACGTCCATTTAAGGGATAACATTAATGATAAGATTGTTCATTACTTCATTTGGAATGAGAGTGAAGTTTTAGACCAAGAGAATAATCCTAAAAAAAGAGCCTTTGCAGAAATGGTATTTATTAAAAAAGAACTTGAAAATTGTATCAATGAAATAACTGACTCAGATTATCTTAATGAATCCTACAATTCTAATTTAGAATTCTTTTTATAAATTAAACTGACTATTTTAAACTAAATTTATTATCTTAATAGTTCCTACATCTTAATAAACACGTTACGTTAGCCTTCTTTATAGACTGTCACTTTTGGAGTCCTAGTTATGGGAGCGGGATGTACTTTTCTGTCCCGCTCCCATAATGAACTTGTTTTTCTTAATGTTATAACAATTTGACATTTTTTCTAAGTAAGTTGAAAAATATTAAACTTGTGCAAATTCATAACATATTCAACATCTATGGATAATAAGGTAAAAACAACAATTACTATTAGTTTATTTAATCCTGCTTGCTTTAATTTTTTGCTCAATTAAAATCAACCCAATATTTACTTCTTCCTGATAAAAGTGACAAAAATTACAAATAACTTCTGAATTATTTAAATAAATCTTACATTTTCACAAGAAACTGAAATTTTAATATATTAAACTTGACTCCAAAAATGAAGACTGTAATACATTATATTACGCTACTCTGACTATAGTTACCTTGTAAGTTGTCATCTTTTAAAAAATTTATATTAGTTACTATAAATTATACTCCTTATTATAAATATTATATCGCTTTAATAAATAATAGTTTGATTGATTAGAACAACTTTTGTTATTTTCTTATCCTTACATTGGTAGCTCTATTCTCTAAAAAATAAAAATACGTCCAATGATTTATATAAAATTTTTCATATTCTTACATTTATTTTAAAGTTACTGAAAACTTTAGCTTTGATTTTTCTACCTGCAGTTTTCTAAAACAGAAGCAAGGAAAGCTAAATGATTTTAAGTTCACTCTTTGGTGAAATTGCGTTTACTTCCAAAATTATAATTTTTCTTTTTTTCTACACCTATTCCAGCATAAAAATTGTGGGTTTAAAAGTGGTTACTCCACAATTTACTATGTACATGCGTTCAAATATTTTAAAATTTCAGAGGATTTAAAGGAAATAAATAAAGTATTTCAGAATAATACAGTTTTTAACAATTTGAATGTCTTATGGATACTCACCTACTAATGCTGCAGGACGAATGAAAGGGATAAATAAAAGTGAAACATTCATACTGCGAAAAAATTATATACATGAAAATTCTAGCTTTGATTTGTGTAACAGCAGCCTTTGAAAATTATTACTTGTAATGTCGAGCCATTTTCTGATATGAATCTCTCCTAGAACCTTTTGAAAAAGACTGTTATTTGCTTCAATTACTAACGCGATACGGCGATAATGAGCACGTATACATAATCCTAAACCTTCTGCTAAATTGAAAGTCTTATATTTATACGAAATATAAAAGAAATGGAAATACGGAACGGAAGTTTCTTTTTAGATAATGAAAAGATTTAAAATAAATGCTATAAATACTTTTAATTTCGTTAAGCCAAACTTATCCGACCAAAAACATATGCGATGCAAAATACCTGCCTATCAGAACTATGTAAATATGTGAAATTAAAGATGACTCCGTGATTTGGAAAAAAACATTCATATGAAAATATATATACACGGTTCGGAGAAAGGTTGATTAGGACCTAGGGGACCATCAATTTTGACCTTGAGGTCAATTTTCAAGGTCAAATGGAGGCAAGACTTTTTTCATAGATGAGAACCTCTATTTTTGACAGCAGATTTGAAAAGAGCGGGAAATTTTACGTCAAAACTGACCTGTAGAAAAATAGTTTTTGTGACCTTGGAAAGAAATGGTTTCGACAAAGATGAACCAGGACCGAGGGGGACATTTGACTGTACCATCCATTTTGACCTTCAGTTCAACTTTCAAGGTTAAATGGAGGTAATACCCTTTTCTTAAATGAGAACCCCTATTTTTCACTGCGAATTTGAAGAGAGAGGAAAATTTCACGTCAAAAATGACGTATTGAAAAATGGTTTTTGTAATTTTTTATCTTTCCAAGGTCTCATTTAAGAAAAGGGTCTTACCTCCATGTGACCTTGAAAGTTGACCTCAAGGTCAAAGTTGATGGTACAGTCAAAAATCCTCCTGGGTCTCGGTCAACCTGTATCGGAACCATTTCTTCGTAAATAAAGTATTTTAGAAGATATTTGGGATTATAGATTAATTTATATCTGCCGGGAGATTTCGCATTAAAATAATTTTTCTTAAAACATTCAATCTCGCCAAGTTTTACAGTAACTAATATAATATGCTTATATTTTATTATGATTACTTTTGGCTAATTAACTAAAAAAAATTAATTCAAGTATTGAGTACTAAACTACAAATTCAAAGCATTCGAACTGCTTTTGCTATAAAATATATATTTACAATTAAAATTAAATAATTTTCAATCCATTAATTTAGCAAACAATTTTATCAGGATTCTTTCAAACTTAGGCTTCTTTTTTCTTTCTTTTTTTGTATTTGAACGGATTATAAAGATTGAAAAGGACTTTGTGGAAGTGTGATGAGAAACGTTGAACAGGTTGAAAGCTTCATTTTCCAAGATTGATACCTCTGTTTTTTGCAAAATCAAAATAAATCTAAAAATCGATATAACGTAAGTATGTTATTTTTGTACGTGATAGTATTTTCGCGAATACGCACTTTGCATCTAGGATGTACTCAGGACCATGGGGGCCATCTTTCTGCAAAATTGGTTTTGACCTTGAGATAAAATTTCAAGGTCATTTGAAGATCACATTGATTTTTTAAATTTTGTAGGGGAAGGTCGTCAGAGTTGGGCCACTGTCAGAGTTGGGCCACCACTATATTTGGTATATGACAAGTGCCGCCATCAGTGTAAATGCATGGAACTATTCGTCTTGATGACGGCAAACTTTTAATAGCATTGACAGTCACAGAAATTATT
>JAAAKG020128162.1:0-14801 GCA_010014905.2 Druon quercuslanigerum
GATTCGGTGGCTCTATCTTTTTTTCCTCAACTTCTTTCTTCAATCTCTCCGACAAAACAGTTACATATACTTTATACTGTGTTGGCATCAGAGTCACACCCCTATAATCCTTAACCTCCTCTCCATTGCCTTTCTTCACTATTGGCATCACTACTCCTTCTTTCTATAACACTTTTTCCTCTCTCTACTCGATTACACACTATCCATGCCCATTCCTCTAGTTCTATCCATCCAGTTTTCCATACATTATTTGAATTCTCATCTAGACCAGGTGCCTTTCCATCCTTCATTATTCCTAGCACCTTGACTATTTCTTCCCTTGTTATATCCTCTTCCTCATCTCTTTCTCTACCATATTTTCCTCCTTTCCTAACTTTTCTCTCTACTCCTCCCTGGAAACCCAAAAAATATTTTTTCCATTCTCTTATTTCAATATCTTGGTTTACTCTTTTTCTTCTTCTTTTTGCTCTATTTACTTTATTCTATACCTTTTATTCTGTCTTAGCCTTCAGGAAAATTAAACTTATTCAAAAATATTTATAAAAACTGTTGTTAATAAAAGATTGATAATCTAACAGGAAAAATAGAAAACTGTTTTAAAGCCCCTGAAATAGGAGAAAGACATTCTTTTCGCGACCAGCAGAAGTCACCCAACTGAACTTTCGAATTTTTTAATCCCCCAAAGAAGAACTTTAATCAAACGCTACCTATTTTTCAAAACACTTTTCAAAAAGTATTCCGAAAAACAATCCCGATTCCAAAATATCGGATGAGGTCCATTTCAGAAACCTGAATATCTACACCAGTGGTATGGAAGCTTCTAATATGTCCCGTAAGGGGTTTTCGTTTTTCTTATACCTTCTTCCTTATTCCTTTATGCACCTACCACACACTTAATTGGTGGTGGTAGGGATACCTACAGTTTAAGGTAGCTCTAGAGGTACCGGTCCCACGACTCTTCCGGAGATGAGAACAACTCCCTTACTAGGCTAGTGTTCACCCCATGGGCTACCCAGGCTCTTCCATAGTTTGAGGCGGAAATCGAACACGAGAGAGTGGATTAGCAAAACTAGTATGACCCTGGTAAAAGCTTCAAAATAAAATTGATTCCAAACAATGCTGATTCATTCCGATATATTAAGAAAGAATGTAAGATCTTTTTGCAACTGATTTCGACTTTGTGGTTGAAAGCTAAATCCAGTCTAATAATAAATTTTCATACCGTCAGAGTCCGCCTGATACCAAAACATCATCCGAAAGGCATGTAATGTTTGCGTACTTCAATCAGAATGTATCGGCACCACCCTGAATGAGAAGGGAGAAAGCCAGCCGGCCATCCAGGGCATGGTTGGAAAATGGATGAAGCATGGTTTTGGGGGGATGGTTAGATGGGGTTGGTTGGCTGTCTGTATTTCTAGTAGGTTCCTCATTACAGAGAGCGGTCTATTCACACCTTGCCTCGCCGTATTTGACTAAAGAATAGAAATGGCATTCGAATCCGAACAAGAATTCGTTCGAATTCAGAATTGAAGGTTTGGCAATGAGAACCGAACGAGCGCTACAATAATGAACAGATTTCACCATTTGAAAATCTTATCAACATATTGTCACAGCTTAAAGAAAGGTGTCAGAAAAGCAGTTCCTTCTCGGTTCAATTTCAATTCTCTCTAAATTTTTCAATTATTGCACATATTTGCATGATGAATTCATGTGATAAGAATTCTTGATAAAAAAAGGAGCGGAAGTATAGGATGTTCAATATGGACAATATTAAAGAAAGAATGAATATTTAGTATACTTAATTTTGCTTTATGTCAAATCAATAATTACATTTCGCTAAAAATTTTGCTGCATCACTAGTGCAATGGTGCTATCTAAAGTTCCTAATATTACACACAAAGTTTAAATATCATCCCTTTTTCTAGACATTATAAATTAATTCTGTCTGTTGATGGATCCTATATAACGTCACATGGGCATTAATGTTCTTTAAGGTTGCTTTTCTCTATGCCCTTTTAAATTATATTCTCCATGCTGATATAAATAAAGCGTAAATGCACGATTGTATGTATGACTGTATTCTTCCTTGATTGTTAAAATACTGCGTGCCAGGGTTGTTTGACGATTGTTCAGAAGCTCTTCTTGCTCTTGTTCTACAATGTCTACTCGATCGCTTGCCTGTTTGCATGCTCCAAGGTGTGCTTGTTTGTATACTGGATAATTCGATGTTAGTTTGTGTTTAGCAGAAATTTCATCGCGCGCAACAAGAAGATCCACATAACGGTTTGTACCCAATTTTTCATATAAATCACGAGGCAGAGTAACCCACTTTTCTTCATTCATGTCAAATACGATAAATACATTTTCCAAACTTTCAAATAAACGATATGGATGATCAATTTTACCTCCCCATTCCAACATCCATCCAAATATGATATTATCCCTTTTTACGAAGTATCGCGGAATGAGAATCATACATTTATCACCATATACCGTAAAATTCCGCAACTGATCTTCAAAGTAGAATCTTTCGACTGGAGGCATACCGCTGTTGTATCCAGGAAATAAGTCTTCCAAAGTTATCGGTTCTGAGCATATTAATTCTATAAGAAGAAACAGTAAAAGGTGAATGTTTGTGTAATAGGTACAATATCCATTATAACGGTCAAGTACGGAAAGGATAAGAGAAAACAAAAGAAAAAAAGAAAAAAAAAAGAAAATTGTTATTCAATCATATTCAATTTTTAAATTAAAACACAAAATCATCTTGAATTTACTTTGTCTGCTTTTCGAACCTGTTGCTCATTTTTCGCGTCGAAACAAAGAGGACAAAAAGTAAGAAAGTAATTTCTCTTGATTTTGTTTCACAAACAGTTTGACAGTTTATTAGTAAACGTTAGTTTGGCATCTGATAATATTTATTTAGCGATTGACATTGTCATTTAATACAATTCTATAGTTTAAGTTAGAATTTGAAATTTTCACCAAGTTCGATTAGATTTATAATAATTTACATTTGATTTTATGAGCATTTAAAATTAGATATATTGTCTTGGTAGCTGCTCAAGAAAATTCTAATCAAAGCTGCAGGTCTTTATGAATAAAGTGTTTTTATTTTTAACAATTTTGAATTAAAATGCGTCAAGCTTAATTCCTTTCCATTCAAAATTCAATAGTTTTGATAATTGCCTTTAAAATTTCATCAATTGTTTCAAGTGTAACTGCTGATAAGTGTACAAATTTAAACTGTATTTCTTTAAAACTAAAGTAGTTTTAAAATAAAAAAATAAAAATACAAAATTATGCATCTTCTAAGATTTACTGTTAAAAATTTTGAGTTTTGATCATATACTTTCGAAATTTCTTCAGTTCAAAAAATATTGGATTAATGCTTGAGAATATTTATTTGTGAATTCAAATTGCGAACCTTTTAATTTAGGAAGTGTTTGCTTTAAAAGTTTATAATAGAACATTATACATGTTGTGATATTCATAATTTTCAATTCGGCAATTCAAATCATACCAACAGAATATTTAGAAATATTTCAAACAAAAATTATTTCAAGTTTTCCTACTATTTTGTAATCTTTCAACAGTTGCCCCAAAATCTTCCAGAGTCTTACTAGAAATTCTTGCAAATCATTGGAAATATTTCGAATTTTTTTAGTTTACATTTTGTTTGAAATTTTTCTAAACACTCTAGTTTTTAATTCTTTACAATCCATATAAAAAGATAGCTTTTTAAAGAATTTGCATGGTTTAGAGAAAATACAAAACTTTTTTTAAAGATTCTTGCTAACATTTTTAGTAATTGTTTTCATTAAAAATTTCATTAAACAAAAATGCAGCAAAGTCTAATTTTTCAAAGATCTTTTTTTGATATATTATGCATGATATATATTTACCAATAAAATTAAGAAAAGCGGCAAAAGCGATAATTAAAGATGCAGCGGCGATCTGCATTTTTAATACAGTAGATGACAGTGAATGATACTTTTTTAGAAAGAAATTTAATTCTAAAGATTTTTTCATGCGTGTACTAGTAAACTCTCCATATGCCGCGTAGATAATTTTAATTTGCTGATTCCCCCTTTTTACCTCCTTCCCACCTTCCCTACGAAAAAGTTGTACACGTGGTATATGGATAGAGTTGAATCACTATATCGATAAAACAACTTGCGTCATTTGAAAAATTATATTAACATAAGCTTACAGTTTAAAGAAAGATTCGAGAAAAATAGATCTCTATTGACCCAAATTTATCACTTGCAAGATTTATTTATCCCACATATTTGTATAAAGAATTCATGTGATAACGATTTTTTATTATAGTAATGATCAGTAATAAAACTTATCGAGAGACATATGTTTTCTCTGTGAAATTTTTTCTTTTGGTTGTATTGTTATAACCTACAGCTGAATCTGAAATTATAAATAGTACTTCAATTTTCCTGGTCGATTTGTCAGGCGAGACGAAAACTACAAAAACAACGACCACCTCATGAGTTTTTACCCAAAAAAGAATATTTTTCGATAGAACAGTGGAAATAGGGAAACAAGTACTAAATATTTTTTTTACAATACTCTACCAGAAGTTCGTAGTTTATGCACCAGAAAATAAGCACACAATGGCCGATTCTTGATAAAGTCAAAGTGTGCAAAAATCATAAAATTCCCGTACGAAATTTCGTGTGGGAATTCTGATCATGAAGCATGTTTTGAAGGAAAGTTTGAGTCAGTTGCATTACACCAAATATATGAATATCTTTGATTCCTTTCACTGACATGAATGGAAACGCTAAATTCTGATTGGTGGCAAGAATTATGTCAACCAATCTAAAGCCATCGCACGCGTGATAAAACAGTATCGGCCGTGCCATTGGTCGAGAGTTTCACTAGAGTTCTCGCGACCAATCAGGAGTACCCGGGCGCAACGAATAGCAACTACCCTTCTATCGTCAGCTGACGAGCTGAGAGCTTTGTTTAGTTCCCTGATGCGCAATTATGTCATGCTTCTGAAGAAAATTAAAAAAAAAATGTTATGTATAATTCCGACACTGACTCCGAACATTCGGAATTTGTACCTGTAGATATTCTACAGGAAGCTTAAGATTCCAGTTTGGACACGCTGTCACTTGTTCTTTAAATATAATATACAAAAATGATTCACATTTAAATAATCATATTATGCAGTGATTCTACAGCCCAGGTAAATTTTTTTGGTTCGGTTCTTTTCCTCTCGGGGGCTTTAACCCTCAACTCCGCCGGTAGTGACTTTATCATTCTATCTAACAGGAAAATCGAAAACGGCTTCAAAGCCCCCCAAAAACAGTTCAGAGTCCAAATTATAAGACCTCATCTCATGCTCTATGTCAATATACAAATTTTATGTTGTCCATTGTTTTGATTTTGTATAGATAGTGAATATGAATCATCAGCTTCGAAACTTCAGTACCTGTATTCGTCGCCTCTTACCGATGTAGCACGAGTAATTCTTGTCTTTACCGACAGTTGGATTCATCAAGATAAGAATGCTCCTGGGAACAGATCGAAATCTTCTTAAACACTAGGTCCTAGAATTAAAAATTTTGCTGACCCAATTGGCAATGATTTAACAACGAATTTTGTTGAGGTAATGGGCAAACGTATCGCAGAAGATTGAGTCTTAGCTCTTCCTAGTAACAATGACTACAGTTCCTTTAAACGAAATCCTAAAGTTAAGAGATAAGAAAATTGTCCAACATCAAGAAAACTCGATGGCTTCTGCAGCCGTGATTTATAAGGCTATTTCGACGATTTATGCTCAAAACAATGCGGATGACCCTGCTATCTTAGTATCCTTAATCAATTCTTGTCGGATTCTTATTGATCTTCAATGCAAAACACTAAAATTAGAAGAAGCCTAACTCTTGCTCTTTAAGAAACATCTCTCATAGAAACATTGAGTTCAACGATTCATGACGAATTATTATTTGAAAAGAAACTTCTGAAAACGTCAAATCATCCCAAGGCGTAGAATGAACTTCTAGTGCGTTCAATCTTAAGAAGGAGACCCTAAAAACAATTCAAAAAAACCTGAACAGCCGGCCTCATCAACAAGCGAGTAATTCGTCAATGTAGTTCAGAAAAAGCAATTGGCTACTCGTCAATTATACCAAATGAATCAACGGTTCCAGAAGAAACAATTTCAACCGAGCCCATCAAGAAGGAATGATTTCAGCAGAAGAGATTAGGCATTTAATAATTTTGTTAAGGGGTGGAAGGATATAACATCAAACCGAAAAATCTTGTCTTCGATTAAGGGATATAAAATTCCTTTTCTGTCCACTCCTTATCAAACGTTTATTAAACGTACTGTTTGGTCCCCTGTAGAAAGGCACGGATTTTATTTTCAAATTTCTCCACATACATCCTTTAATTATTTGGGTTTGATACTTAATTCGTCAGGAATGGTTTAAGAGCTTCCTGAATTCACGTGAAGAGAATTCTAAAAACTTCACAATGCCAATTTATAGAATTAGCCCAATTTATGGGTTCTTTAATAGCCTGTTGTCCTGATCTATCCTATAGTTGGCTTTATACGACAGATTTTGAGCGGAAGATAATCGAAGCTTTAGCAGAAAATAATGATGTTTATGACACGCACATGAAATTAAATTTAAACTCGTAGGATTTGTTTTGGTGCAAAAGCCATATTTTAACCAGCTGTATGTCCATAAAGGGGCAGAATTCACCATCGACATTTTTTCGGATCCTTCTCTAACTGGTTGGAGCTGCTTGGGGCTCTCAAAGATCTAAAGGTTTTTGGACACAGGAGTCATCAAGAAAAATCCACAACAGGGCCTTAAAAAATGGTAGAACTTTGCAATGAAAAATTCTTTAGAACCTATTCAACCAGGAGTCCTGGATATTTAAAGTTTCTTAATAAGGAATTCGAAAAGGGATCTAATACAGTACCATCAAATGTTCTAGATCTGCATTTTATCTAATTACTAACTTTCGAGCCACCAACGATCAAAGAATTCAAAGGTTTCTTTAGGGTTATTTCTTGCCTGAGGCCAGCGAGGCGAATATATGAATATACGTGGGACCCTAAAGTTATTCTTAAATACTTTTTTTTTAAACTGAAAACAAGGAATTAAACTATCAACATTTATTAATAAAGACTATAACTATTCTTGCTCAGGTGTCGGTCACAGGATACAGTTTGACAGTTTGGTTGAAAATCCCACTATTTAGGCAAAATTCATATTTTTCATTGAGAATTCATCACTGTGATTAATAATTAATTTTTTAGCTGAACCTGTAACTATTCCATTTTTGCTTGAAATTTTATACTTTTAGTTAGAAATTAATTATTTTTAATTTTGCTCAAAATTGTTTTTTGGTTGAGCATTTATGTTTGTAACACTTCAAATATTCTAATTTGGTTGAAAACTGATTTTGTTTAAACCTGACCTTTTTTATTTGAAAACTTAACTAAAAAAGTGTTTAAAATATAGTTAGATGCAAAATTTGTTTGCATCGACATTATTAATTTTCTGGGTGTACGGTTGGTTTTATAACTAAAAGAATTAAAAATTCAAAATGCTCATAAATTCTCAGAGCACATAAAGGTCGAGCATGAGCTCGTGCTGATGCTCATGCTCGCGACAATTTCGACGAGCATTTAAACTGTTTAGAACACTAAAAATGAGTTGAAAATGGAACTTGTTAGGGTTAAAATTAATCTTTTGAGTTGAAAATTCAAATAAATATTTGGTTAAAAATTTATATTATTGGTTGATGATTTTACATTAGACTGACAAATGTTCTGCTTCACTAGTGCACCTTTCTGATTGAATGCCTTTCTCTATGCCCATTTATACTATATTCTCCATGCTGACGTAAATGAAGCGTAAATGTACGATCATATGTTTGACTGTATGCTTCTTTGATTTTCACAACGATGTCCTCAATGGTTGTTTTATGTTTTTTTAGAAGCTGTACTTGCTCTTGTTCCACAATGTCTACTGGATAGTTTGCCTGTCGGCATGCTCTAATGTGTGCTTGTTTATATGCAGGATCATTCGATATTATTTTGTGCGTGAGAACAATTTTATCAACTGCAACAACAAGGTCGAAAAGATGGTTTGTACCCAATTTCTCATATAAATTACGAGGCAGATGAACCCACTTTTCTTCATTCATGTCAAATACGATAAATACATTTTCCAAATTAGTAAATAAACGGGATGGATGACCAATTGAGTATCCACATCCCCAAGTCCATCCAAATATGACATGACTTCTTTTTACGAAATATGGCGGAATGAAGCTCATACTTTTATCGTCAAATGTATTGAAGTTGCGGAACTGATCTGCAAAACACAATCTTTCGGCTGGAGACATGCCACCGTTGTATCTAGGAAATAAATCCTCCAAAGTCCTCGGTTCTAAACATATTAATTCTGTAAGAAGAAACAGCAATAGGTTAATTTTTATATAATAAATATAATATGCATTATAACGGTAAAGTTCTCTTGGTTGTTATTTCTGACACCCAGTTTGACAGTTTATTACTACACGTCCGTTTGGCAACTTGTATTATTTATTCTCCGCTTTAAATTTTTGCGATTCAATGAAATTCTATAGTTTGAATTAAAATTAAAATTTCTTTCAAGTTACAATAAATTTATAAGCTTTTTCATTTGACGTTATGAGAACTTAAAATTGTATGTATTATTTGGAAACTTCTGAAGAAAAATCTAAATCTGCAGATTTTTATACTTTAAATGTTTTTAATTTGGGCATTGTGAAAGATCTAGAACTGAAAACTAAACTTTCGTTTTTCCAAATGATTCAAATTTAATAATATTTTTTTATAGATCTTATTAAAAGTTTGAGATGCTTTAATTGTAACTGCTGAAAAGTTTAAAAAGGGCATAGCAGGATAGGCATGTGTGTGCTGCCCCCGGCCCGATCAGGTCCATATTTTCATCATAAGATGGTATGAATCGGTAGTGAAATACTCTGGAGTATTATCTCCCAGAAATGATTTTTATGGGAGTTATGGGGGTTAGAAGGGATATCGAAAAAGTCTTTTTTCTCGAGAACGGTTGGACCGATTTTGATAAACAAAAAATATGTTCCGAGTACTACTTTCATCTTTCACTAAAAAAATCTTCAATTCATATCCTAAAACATATTTAATCCCCAAAAGGATCGAAGAGGTAGATCATATTTAGAAAAAATACAAACCGTGAGTGCACTGTACACTGTGTGCTGTACAGCTTGAAGTGAGTACATTCTGCAAAGACTATCACCAAAATGATGTTGAATATTTGAAAATCTAGAAATATACTCGAGAAGTTCGACAGTCTAATTCTTAGACAAGTACCTTCCATAGTCTCGATGCGCCGAGCGTTACTTTCTGAGAACTCTGAGCGTTGCAGCATTTGTTCCGTCACTCAAACTGTTTCAACAACATTCACTTGTTTTTTCGTTGTTGGTTCACTTTTCAATAACGTCTATTCTATCAAAGGAGTCGAAACTACTTCCAGCGTCACAGAATTTGTTTTTTCACTTCAACTGTTTCAGCGATATTCATTTGCTTCTCCGTATAATATTCTATTCTCGACATCGGATAGTTAGATATTGCATTCTCAATTCAATACCGAAATCACATTTTGGTTACTCCCTTACCGCAATACTCATTCGTTTGTTATTTGTATACAGCGTATTATTCATTATACTGGATATTTTGACTCTGCGTTCACAGTTGGTTTCCCTTCTAATATGTGATTCATCGTATCATTCGATTTTCACTCATTGATTTGTATTCATTTATCAACTTCATACTTTAACTAGTTTATCATTCGTTATTTTACCATTTTTAACACTCGTTCTTAGCCTTGGATCTGTCAGTGTTTTTTAACGTTAAATGTTGTGATATCCTAAAATTCTAAAGCATCCAACATTGGCGACTTCACGCATAATTAAAAACTCTAATTATAAAAGGAATCTCTCCATTCAATGTGATTCTACCCTTTATGATAAAATCGGAGACTTTAGTCTTTTCGAGAAACAGCTCTTCGTTTTCACGGGCTTAACATGGGAAAGTATCATACAGTTAAAAGACATGTTAACGTCAATGCGGAACAGGCAACCCCGTACAGTCACTTAAGCGCTTGTGGTGTTTCTTTTCAAACTTTACACTGGCAAATCGAATAGATTATTGGCTTCTATCCTCCAAATTGAATACGAACAGCTGATTTCTGAATATTTAACTGCAGTAATGAAACAATTTAGAAGAAGATGTGTTCCCTCATCGTTTGGGAATAGCTGCTTCCACCAAAGATGACCTCATCAAGAACCACACAACTGAAGTCGCTAAGAATTTGTTTGAGGCTCATGAACATTTATTTCTTATCTCTGATGGTACGTATGCACGTCATCAAAAGAGTTCAAACAGCGAGTTTCAAAAAAAAGACGTATTCTGGTCAGAAAAAAGTCCCACTTTGTAAGCCTTTCACAATTAGCACATATGACGGACACATGCTTGACATGTCGGGACCATATCCCGCAAATCTGAATGATGCAGAAATACTGAAAATTCTTTTGAAGGATCCAATTGGTTTATGCAAGTTATTGAATGAAAACGAGTTTATGGTTTGTGGCAGCACACACATGCTAATCCTGCGATGCCCTTGAGATTGTAAATTTTTGGAATTAAAGTATTTTTTAGTGGGGAAAAGTACATTTAAAAAACTTTTAAATTTTAAAATCATTGGAATTTGATTCTTTTTGTTTATCTACCTTTAAATCAAATTTTTTTCAATCTTGATAATTTGCTTTTAAAATTTCTTCAATTTGAAAGATTAAGAAAGATTAATTTAATATATATAAATAAATATAATATAAATAAATCTTTATTAAAAAGAATAAGAAAAACATTATTTAATCCTAAATTTAAAAAATATATATTTACACGATTCGGTTGCATAGCCTACCAATTTACTATGTTCCCGAGAAATATACTAAATTTAAAAAAAAATTATGTCAACTTTTTTAATTGATCTTTTTGCTTAAAAATTCCTTTAAAAATATAAAAGTTTAGTTGCAAATTAATGTACCTTGTTAAAAATTCATCTCTTTTGGTAGAAAATTCACCTTATTGGTTAAAAAACGATGTTTATGGTGGAAAATTAGTTTTTTTCTTATTTAGAATTAAATTTTTTTAAACTGAAAATGTAGCTGTTAAAATATTTGCCGAAAATTTATCTTTTCGGCATAAAATTAATCTTCTTGTTTGAAAAATATACTATTCCGTTGAATAATAACTTTGATTTTTTTGAAAATTATTTTTTACTATAAAATGAACTCTTTTATTTTTAGATGAAAATTTATCTATTTTAGGAAATAATTTAGGTATTTGTTAAAAATGCGTCTTTTTTATAAAAGAGTACTCTCATTATTTGAAACTTCATCTTTCTGGTTTAAATTAAAATATTTTATTGAAAATTCGCTTTCTCTATGGTTAAACATGTATTTTACTAACCGAAAATTCAAATATTTTATTTTATGTTGAAAATTTATCGTTTTAGTTGAAAATTCGTGTATTTTGTTGAAAATTAATTTTTTCGTTAAAGATTCATCATTTTTGTTAAAAGTTTATTTTAAAAATACTATTTTTTGATAAAAATTTAATCCATTTCGTGAAAAGTTATCTTGTTTAGTAGAAAATTTAACTATTCTATTTTTGTTTTGCCAAGAATTAATTTTTTTGGTTCAAAAAAATCTATTTACTTAAAAACTTTTGTATAGAATATTCATTTTTCGGGTTGAAAATTCCACTATTTGGCCGAAAATTCTTATTTTTGGTTAAAAATTTATAATTGTAATTAAAAATCAATTTATTTGGTTGAAAATTCGTTTATTTTCAGTTAAAAATTAATTTTTTAATTGAAGACGTAATTATATTCCACTTTTGCTTGAAATTCTATATTTTTATTTAAAAATTAATTAATTTTGGTGAAAAATCATTTTTTTCTTTTGTTTAATATTTGCTTTTCTAACTTAAAATTGAACTATCCTATTTTCTCCTGGTAAAGTTATCATTTTTTTAAAATTTATTACTTTGATAGAAACTATCTTTTTTTGTAGAAAATTTATCATTTTGAATTAAGGATTAAATTATTTTGTTGAGAATTTAGTTTTTTTTTTTTAAATTAGTTGTTTTAACTAAAAATTTAATTCTTTTATTTTGTATTTATTTTACTTATTTTTATTTTTGTAGCACTTCATCTATTCTACTTTGTTTGAAAATTTATTTTGTTTAGGTCAAAATTCATGCACTTTGTTGAAAATAAGTCTTTTGGATTGATCCTTTTAGTTAAAAATTCATTTCTTAGATTTAAACCTGATCTTTTTTATTTGAAAACTTAACTAACAAAATTTGTTTGCATCGACATTATTAATCTTCTGGGTGCATGGTTGGTTTTAATAACTAGAAGCATTAAAAATTCCAAATGCTCATAAATTCTCATTAAATTCTCAGAGCACATAAAGGTCGAGCATGAGCTCGTGCTCATGCTCATGCTCATGCTCGTGAGAATTTCTTCGAGAACTTAAATTCTTTAGAAGACTATCATAAGTGAACTACCTCCTTTTTCTGTGTGGTCATTATACTTTTCAGATCTTTTAAATTTGGTTATTCTTTCAAAACATGTTAAAATTGGAAATTTTGAAGATTTGAGAGCAGTTTTTTTTTTAATTTGAAAGATTTTTTAGATTAAATGCGAATTCTTTTAAAAGGTATGTAATTATTCGGAATAGATAAATGAAATGTAATTTTTTCAAGGTTTTCAAGCCCTTTTTCCCCCTGTTCCCCTTTCCCTAAAAAAAGTTGTACACGTGGTGTATACATCGCGTTAAATCAGTATCTCTATGTAACTAATTGCGTCATTTGAAAAATTATATCAGCATACTCATACAGGTTTAAAAAATATTCGAGAACAGCAGATCTTCATGGACCCAACTTTATCTCTTCTAAGTTTGTAATTATGGTACATATTTGTATGAAGAATTCTTGACGACAAACTTGGTTTAGTTGATACTTTTATAAAATTGTTTAACTTTAATTCAAATAATTGAGTTTTTCAATAAGGTATGAAAAACAGGAAAAATGGAAAACGGGTTTAAAACCTGTTAAAATACCAGTGAACATTATTTTAGTGGATTAACGTTTTATTTTTATTCTTTATTTTAAGCTTCTCTTGGAGGCCTTTCAAAAACTTCGTCACACTGCCATGGGGTGGGGGGTAAAAATGTTTCGTGACGATTTGCCACTTTTTGGTTGCGAATTATTCTTCTCTTTCGTTTGAAAATTTAATTATTTGGTTGGAAGTTGAACTTATTTATATTGGTTGAATTCAACTGTTTTTTGTTTAAAATTAAAATCTTTTTTTATTAAGATTTCGTATAATACATTTTTTGGTGGAAAATAATTTTTTTCCCGATAAAAGTTCAACTGCTTGGTTGTAATCTGAACATCTTTGCCAAAAATTTATCTATTTAGCAAATTAAACTATTTCTTTGAAAATTTAATTATCACAAAATTCGTGTTTAAAATTTTCTCGTGCAAAATGATAGTCCCCTGGAGGCTTCAAAGCAAATTTTGGATTTAAAATTTTTGAAGGACATATCTAAACGTGAAATTTTATTGAGCATCTTTTTTCCTCTAGACAAAAAGTTGTAACTTTTTAGTTTTCGAAATAAAACTAAGAAACTGAGTTTATTGACAAACTTGATTTTAACCCGTTTTTCACTTCAATTCGTGCTCAGTGCTTCAGTTTTTAAATTTTTCAAATAAGATTTCAGGGAATGTGTTTTAAGATGCCCTTCGATTGTCAATATGATAGGAATTCAAAACTGTTTTTTTTTTAAATTATTATTATATTTTTTCTGATGCTCGGCGCGAATCGAACACTTGTAACTTCCAGCGTTTCGTTTAGCGAGGGAATTTGGATCAGGCAAATACTTCTCGCAACAAAAATTCGGAGAAAGGTATAATGAAGTTTTTCGGAAAGTTTCAGATCAAAATATTTAATAGTTTAGGAGTAGTTATGATTTTAGTAAACGTCATCGCTGGAGTTTTCGAGCTTACTATGCACTCCGCTGTGCCATGTTCTCTCGCTATAAAGTTTTTGCTTATATCATAATCGTATGGAATTTTTTAGTAAATAACAGTTAAACAAAAATAAGTTACCAAAATATTCATGAATTTTATTTAATTTTGAATGTATTTTTCCGATTTCTTTATATTTAAATGCAGGATACTTTCATGCAAATCTAATGTTTACACCGACATTCGGCTTAACTCGTAAGCGACCTTTAACATGCATTTTGAAAACAAACCTGTGCACAAATTTTCTTACACTCTGTTTAAATATATTTCAAAAATAAAACAGATAAGTTACTCCTTAACTATGCACTGGACAGTGCACATTAAATTAAATTTTAAGCCTAATAAAGTTGAATATATCACGCAAACTCCAGCGCGGACGTTCACTAAAATCATAACTACTCCTAAACTATCAAATATTTTGATCAGAAACTTTCCAAAAACTTCATTATACCTGTTTCCGAATTTTGGTCGCGAGAAGTTTTTGCCTGCTCAAAATTCTCTCGCTAAACGAAACGCTGGAAGTTACAAGCGTTCGATTCGCGCTGAGCATCAGAAAGAAATTAATAATAATTTTTGAAAACAACGGTTTTAAATTCCTATCATATTGTCAATCGAAGGACATCTTAAAGCACAT
>JAAAKG020128173.1:0-37884 GCA_010014905.2 Druon quercuslanigerum
CTTAAATGTGTAGACTTTAATGTGTAGACTCGGCGTTTTCGCTTAATGTGTAGAGTTCATATAATGTGTAGTATAGATATGTGTAGTATCGACCGGGCCCCGAGAGCAACTAGAAATACATTAGGAATGTCTTGCACTTAAAAAAACAAAATCTATATGTTTTTAAATGTCAAAACAATTAATATTTTCATTTAATTTTTTTAAACTAATAGATATAAGTTTTTTATAACCAAGTAGTATATACAGAGATATTTTCAACATATCTAAAAGTTAATTTAAGAAAAACGAATTCCTTTTACTGAAAAATGACACTATTATGTATTTGATAATTAATTTTGTTTAAACAAATAACACTAATTGTCTGATATCAAAAAATCGGACAAAAACATACAAGCAAGAAATTTTTGGTCCTTTCTGTTTATTGTAACTAATAGGTTATCGAAATTGTTATCTTAACTCTATTATAATGGTTATCTTAACTCTATTGAAATAATGAGAATGTCATTGTGGAATTATAAACATGTATGGCTCAATTTAGAAACAACAAAGTGCTATTTTCGATTTAAAAATGTTTTTAGTTCTACCACACTAAATCACCGTGATATTATTTATCCGAAATTGGACAAAAGCACTAAAGAGAATTTTTTAAAGAAATAATGCGATGGCAGTTAATTTTTATTAGGAGACGGATGAAAATTATCCTTCTTTAGATAATTGTAAATTTTGAATGTTTTCTGCTTTTATATCCTGCTTTTTTTATTTACAGTGCATATAATTTTTAATCTGGCATTAACCATGTCGTCCAGGTAGATGGCCAAATTAAAAAAAAACAAACAAATTAGATCAAAATCTATAGAAGTTAGTGCAAAAGGTATTTATTCTTTTTTGTCAATAAGTATTTTAATGTTGTTTTCTGCAAATCATTATAATTCTCGTTATTTCAATTTGGTTGAAGGCTTCCAGACTGGTGAATAAATATAGTGCAATCTTAAACAACAAAAGCGATTTTGTCAAGGTTTTAGTTCAGCATTTTTTTATATAGGGCAGGGAATCTCAAATAAAAAAAAATTAAGCAGATGGTTCTATAAAAGTGACCAATTTTTTTAAAAATTGATTATCTACCTTCAAAAAAGAAAAAACCTGAAACAATATCAGTGGTTCCTGTAGCTAATATGTGGGCTGAAATTCTCATGTGTGTAGTTTTCCTCATCGCTATCGGTAAGTGTAATACTAATAAAAGTAATACGACAAATAGAATACTGAAACTTTTTAAATCTTAAATTCAGAAACGTAACTAAACGAAAAAACAAATTTACTTTAGCAAACATTTTACGGAGAATGAAATTGAAATACCTTAAAAATGTGCATACTTCTTTGACATACATTGAAAATTATAAAGATATATTTATATGTTTTAAATTCTTTGCAGTTTAATTATTTAAACTCCTAAATTTTGGAACTTTAAAGAATTATTCTGTGAAATCTCTTGAAGTTAATTAAATGAAAAATGCCTTCGAATCTTTTAAAATAACTGGGAATAACTTCAACTTATTGAAATCGACCAAAAATGGCTTGGAGTCATGCAAAGTAACATTTAATATTTCAGATCATCTGTCATTTTTTCAATCCCCTTACAAATTTTGAAAGATCTTGAAAATTTCATTGATATTGTCAAAATATCCTAAAATTTTTCCCATTTTTTTTAAATTTCTTAGCATAATTGGAACCAAAAAAAATATCTGGGTAGCTTATAAGTAATGTAAAATATTGCAAATCCTTAACAATTTTTGAAAATCCCTTCAGACTTTAAAACGCTCTTGATAGTTTCTCAGAAATTTTAAAAATACCCTGAAATTTTCAAAAAACTTGAAAGGCAATTAAATTTATTTAAATATATTACAAATTTCATGAAATCTTTTAAAATACTTTGAATTACATTTGCATTATTGATATATATCAAAAACGAATTAGAATCTTTTGAAATACCCTACAATGTTTCAAATTCTTTAAAAACTTTAAAAATCCTTTTAAACTTTGCAAAGATCTTATAAAATATTTATAAAAGCTATTCATAATTCCTGAGAAAAGTGTTTGAAAAAGTCTAAAAATGTTTAAACCCTTCAAAATCAAATTAAATCAATTAAATCTATTAGAAATGATAAAGAACAGAAGTGATGAAAAGATTATTTTAATGCTTCTAAAATCATGAATTTCTATTGGTTTTAACAGACTTGAGCTCTCAATCAGGGCAGGGTACTGGAAACGGGATAGCACCAGATCTTCCTAATTTCCCTGCATATTTTAGGAATGCTATGAGCAGTGGACAAGAACCTTACATTCACTCAGAACAAGAACCTAACCTTGGTTACCCACAACAACAGCCTAACCCTGATTACCCACAACAACGTAATCCTGGTAAACTAATTTTTGTCTTTTTCGTGATCTTACGGCAACCCTGTAAAAACGATCAAAAAAGATCCTCAAATAAATAAAATGGTTACCGGAAAGACTTTTTTAATGTTTCGAAATTCATGAATTTATATTTGTTTTTACAGCCTTAAGCTCTCAAGTTTGGCAGGATAACGGAAACAGGATACTACAAGGGCTTCCTGAATACGCTCCATTTTCACAGAATCATGTAGCCAGTGGACACGAAACTTCCACTCACCCACGAGAAAAACCTTCTGATAAGGAAGGTAAAGAGATGCGAAAGGCTAAGAAGAAGGCTGAAAAGATTAAAAGAGAAAATCCGCTAAGCAACCTTAATGCATACCCTCAATTTTTTCGGAATATTATGGCCCCTGAAATCGAAGCTGCTAATGAGAAAATTCAAGAGAAGCGAAAGATTCAGAAGTCTGAATACGATAAAGCGAGATATCTTAAAAAGGTTAGAAAGCTTGAAGAAAAAAAGGCTAAAGTGTCTAATGATATCAAGGATAAGGTCAAGGCTAAACAAATAAAATCAAAGATTAATAAGGCTAAACGGCTTGAAAAGATTAGAAAGTTTAAAGAAGACCAAGCTCAATTGCAAGCATCTTGGACAATGCAGAATCAAGATGGACAATTTAATCATCCATCTAGAGCATCTCCTTCCAGTGAACAAGATCATTCGCTGCTGATCCCAAACCTACATGCTAACCGATTTGACATACATGGAACTAGTATCTATGAACCATAGTCGACGATGTGCAATTTCTATATCTTGACCTAATTCATAAAATAGCGTTTCTAGTAAAGAAATAATGTTTAGGAGATATCTCAAAGTGTTAAATCGTTGGCCTTATTTCTGTTTTTAAAAAAATCTTGTAAATGAACCTTGTATTATTTTAAACACATATAAACTCTGTTAAAAATAAAGCATTCCTAACTTACGTTTGCACTTTATTCATTTCGATTATATTATTTAAACAGTAGTAATTTACAAAGCCGATCTTATAGTTTAGGAATAATCTTTAAGCGGGATCAGCTTATCCTGAAGCTGGACAATATCATCCTCAAACTGGAACATTTTACTCTCATAGTGGACAACCCCATTCGGTGCCATCTTAGCCAAACCTATACTATAAGCACACTTTAAAAGATACGACTCGTCGTAAGATTTGTGGATTGATATATGCTCGAAATAATAGTCATCCGTGAATTACCAATAATTTATTTTATAAAAATCGAAGTTGCCATTTTGTGGGAATTTATCGGATTAATGCAGAAGTTCATAGAGATATTGAAAAAATTGTCTTGAATCATGTCCAGCACTATAAGATATTTATAAAATTGTTTTGTCATATTTTAACATAGATATTGTTTTTTTAGATCAATACATTCCTAATGTCTTGCTAGTTGCTCTCTATAGTTATTTTTCATAATGCTAAACAATTATTTCTATAAAAAGTCAAAATTATGAACACTGTATAAACAAACTCTCAGTTCGTTCATGTTTCTCCAAATAAAATTGTGCATCATAAGAGATTATTTTTTTTGTACTTTTTGTTATTTTTCATAATATAATTTTTATTGATGCTGTTATTTTTTACATTCAAAACAAAAACTATGCAATCTTATCAAAAATTATTGATAAGAAATTGGTAGTTTTTTGTTGTTGCCGCAACTTTTCCATATTAATTTTCTGACAGCCAGTGTCGCTTGTCCCAAAATTAATTACTTTTATTATTTTTTTTTACAATTAAATCAAACCGTTTTTTAAACTTGTTCTAGTATGAAAAAAATTTAAAAAGAAAAATTTCAGACAAAAATAAAAAAGAGGAAAGAAAAAATGAGAAGGCTACTAACCACATCTTCTTCCTGCTCTTTTCCTTTCTTTCGTGTACTTTATTTTTATTATTATCAAATCGAAATAAAAGAACATTTAAAATAAAAAATAAAATTATAATATGAACGTTTCGGTACTCCTACATTGTTTTTCTTTTAATCTTGGTTGTTGGTTGCCTTCTCATTTTTCTTTCCTTTTTTTTTTTGTCTGAAATTTTTGTTTCAAAAGCGTTTAAAAGCGGAAATGACTTTCCAATATATGTCGAAACTTTTTCAACATTTCTTTTGTTTTTAAACCTTTGATGAAAATAATATTGTGAATCAATACAATTTTGTAGCTATATGACGAGCAGAAAAAAGATTGTTTGAAAAGTTAATAGAGTAAGGTGAAACTGATCAAGTGTCTAAATAATTCTTGCGTTTTCGTTTAGAACCAGGAACTTGCAAAAACATTTTGTTGGAGGAGATGAAATTATCAGACAAATGCAACAAAGTTTTCACGTCAATAAGAAAATATGAATGTTTATTTATTTGATATCATTAATTTTATAAGAATATTTGTGAACCTTTCCAGAAATTTGAAAAAAACCCAAATTTTGTTTTTAATTTGGGAAAATTTTAGTCAAACTAAAAACTGCTTATCAGTTTTAGCAGTCACATTACCCACCAAATATATCTTTCCAGTAAAACAAAGCGGTTACTTTTCAACCAAGAAAGATGACTTTTTTACAGTAAAAGGTAAATTTTTAAGAAAATAGTGCATTTATTCAGCTAAAAAGTCGAATGTTTTAGAGAATAGTTGACTTTTAAAGCATAAAAGATCAATTTTTCACAGCGTAGTTAAATTATCACCAGAAAAATTCAACTTTCAACACACAAAATTATTTTTTTACTCAGAAAGACTGAAAAGGTGACCTTTTACCAATTAAACATGAGTTTACTAGAAAAAATTTAAATTTTAAAATTGTATAATATACAGTATGAAGTTTTAACCATGAATGGAATCGTCAAATTTTCTGACCAAAAGTGCGATAAAGAAAACTTTGTGAAAAATGCATGTTAAAAAAAGTTTTAAATTCTGTAGAAAAAAAATTAATTTTGACCGAGAAGATTAATATTCTATCCAAAAAGACAAATTTCAAACTTATGCGATAAACACATCCACCAAAGAATACCAATTTTGAACGATATCACATGAATTTTCAACAAAATTATTTTATTTTAATGCCCAAAAGTCGAATTAACTACTAAAAATGAATTCATATTTTTAATTGTTGATCTTAGGTTTATAGACCAGGGAATATTTAATTAAATATTTTGGATGTTAATTTTGTTTGTCTACTGGTCTTTATCAATATTATTAAAATATTGATAAATCTTAAGATTGTGAAAGATATGTCTCTATCTCCGCTAGGATCTAAACCCATCTGAGGGTCCTGGGTTCAGATCCCAGCGGAGATAGAAACTATGATACCGAACAGAGACTTAGAAAATTTTACCTCTCCCTACATGAGCTTAGGCAGTTAGACCAGCAGATTCACAACCGACACCAAGAAACCGACGAACAAATCCGGAACTACGTAACAGCCCTTCTAACCTTGACAAGAATACGAGGAGGATTTACCCGAGAAAAGACAATGGAAACGATGTACTACAACATGAAACCAGGACTACAGCTATACATCCGGCTCTCGGAGGTGAACACCCCCGACGCCCTGATCCTACGGGTTGAAGAAATAGAAGAAGCCCAGCAACATCAGACGAAAGATATCCGGGTAGACCAACCCTCATACAAACCCCCGAAACAACCAACATTTACCATTGATTCTAACTGCAACCGCCATTGAGTCTTGCGGGCGCTGTAAAACACAAGGCCACGCTTGGGTGAATTGCCGAAACGAACCTAGAAAATTTTGCTTCTGGTGCGGAACCAAAGACGTCCCCTTCATAGATTATCCTTGCAAGAACCAGGGAAACAAGAAACAGGTCGGGCCTAATTAGGCTAACACCCGACCCTGGACACCGAAGATCGCTATACCAGTAAAAATCGGGACATGCGATTTTTACGGTGTACATACGTACACCGTAACTGCGCTAGTGAACCCAGGATCTGTCTGCTCCTACGTCAACCCCTCGACTGGACATCAGTGCATGAATCAAGGATAGGAGCAAGCAGAAAACGACACCATAGGTATCATTGCAGGTGGCTTAGAGACGCACCTTGGTGCGTCCCTCTCCGGATCCTTACATGCTATGAGGAAAGAAATACGAACCGAGGTTTTTATAATGGAGAATCTTAGCCACAACTTGCTTCTGGGGATCGACATCCTATCTCAGCTGAATCTAGATGTCCGTATTAACGGAGTGAAGGTCTTTCCTCCGTCGAGAAACCAGAAAAGGGATGTCTGCTCCATCGAAGGGCAAAAGACTCTCACCGACCTGAAACCCAGACAAAGGGAAACCGCTGAGAATTCTATTAACGAACAAATGACACGCCTAGCAACAGTTAAACGCGTGACACCGCTCACGAAACACGAGATACGAGTAGATGATCCCGAAAATAATCGACAAGGAAGTGTAATACATGCTAGAGGAAGGAGAGATCCAACCATCCAGCAGCTGGTGGAGTTCCCCAGTTGTCATCACACGCAGAAAAGACTTCAGACGGCTCAACCAGGTATCGAAAAAAGACGCCTGTCTGATACCAGAGATTAACCCTATTTTGGATAAGCTACGCGGAGGTAAACACTTGTCTTCTATTGTCCTGAAGAACGGCTATTGACACGTAGCCCCCACCGAGGAAAGCAAACCACTCACCGCCTTCACCGTACCTAGTAAGAGACTATTCGAATTTACCGTAATGCCATTTGGGCTACACCTTGCACTATTGACCTTCCAACGCCTTCTCGACAAAGTCATCACATTAGATATGGTACTGATACCCTTTGCCTACCTAAACGATATCGTAGTCTGCACCGAAACTTTCGAGAAGCACATTCAAGTTCCATAAAAAGTTTTTGACAGACTCTTCGACGCGAAACTCGACCAAACCCAAAAAAGTGCCACTTTCTACGCTCCAAATAAATGTACCTTTAACACGTAGTGGACCAAGAGGGCCTCCACACGGATCCAAAAAAGTAGCCGCAACCAAGGACCTGACCCCACTGAAAAATCTGAAAAAAGCCCGTTGATTTCTAGGACTCATATCGTGTCACCGAAGATTCACTAAAGTGTGGCAGCCCCGCTTCACCATCTACTAAAAAAAAACCAATATAGCAGTGGACAGACGAACTTTAACCAAAAAGAATAGAATAGAACAAAATAGTTTATTTCTCTAACAAATAGTTGTAATTTCATTCAAAAAAGATGAAATCTCTTTTAAAATATGTAACAATTTCTGCTATAGTATGTTAATTTGCGAAATAAAAAAAATTCAAAAAACCGTTGATTTTTTAACCGAACAGTTTCATTTTTATACAGGATAGATGACATTTTTTTAAAACCGATGGATTAAAAGTATGACTTTTTAACAAAATTGTTAAATTTACAACTAACAGTTAAAATTTTATACAAAAAACTGAAAATGCTAGTAAAACAGATGAATTTTTTAATCAAAAAGAAAAATTTTTCAAAATCAAGTTCAATTTTCATTTAAAAAATATTTCAATTGACAAATCTTGAGAAAAAATAGTTTTTATCTAAAAAAGATCTCAGTCCACTTAAGAGCAACAAAATATGATTTTAAGCAAAAGGTTAATGTGACACGAAACCAGTTGAATTTTTAACAAAACAGTTGAACAAAAATTAAAACAATAAGAACAGCATATTGAGAAATTATTTATAATAATAATAATAATTATAGTAAATGATATCATTCCTTAATTATTATTATCAAATTCTATAACTATTCTTGTAACAAAGTGCGCATCCTATCGTAAAAAAATAATTCCGTTATTAAACATTTTATTTTTCAGCTTGTACTGCTTTCGATAAATTTAATATATTTATTTTCTATGCTGGTTTTACAATTATTACTTACCTTAAGGAATCCGAAGAATTTCGGGAATTCCAAGAATGTGAGGAATTTTATAAATTTAAGGAAATTGCATAGAACTCGAGCAGTTCTATTAATTTAAGGAATTTGGGGAATTCAACTAATTTAAAGAATTCAAACATTTCCACAAATTTAAGAAATTTGAAGAATTTTAATAATATGCAAAATGTAAGAAATTCAAAAAATTTAAGGAATTCAAGGAATTCCCTGAATTCGAATTCTCGAAGTTCTGCGAATGCCTTAAAATTTTCAAATTCTTCGAATTACTTACATTTATCAAATCCCTTAAGCTCCACGAATACCTTAAATTTGTCAAATTCCTTGAATTCATGGAATTCTGAAAAATCATGAAAATACTTTAACTCTTCGAATTCCTTAAATTTTTAAACTTACCCAAATTCCTCGCATTTCTTAAATTCTTCGAATTCCATAAATTTGACCAATTCTTCAAATTCCTTGCATTCCTTACATCTTTCAAATGCCTCAAATTGTTCGAATTCCGGACTTGAATTTATGGAAGTACTTGAATTCTTCGAATTACTTAAATTCTTTGCATTTCCGACATTCATGGAGCTACATTTATTCTCCGAATTTCTTAAATTTCCTCGAATTCCTTAAATTCTTCGAATTATTTAAATACTTCGAATTTCTTAAATTCATGGAATGACTTAAATTTGACGTATTCCTTTAATTCTTTTGTTGTTTTTCCAAATATCATTTTTTATTAAGAGTGTTATCTTTTATGTTCAAAAGGAAATCCATGCATTCTACCAAAAAATGATTGATAAAAAATTTGTAGTTTTTTGTTAGTACCGCAACCTTTGTCTAATAATTTTTTTACAGATAGTGTCACTTGTCGCTTTAAAAACGCTGTAACTAATAATTTTTTTTATCGAAAAAGGTCTTGAGCTTTTTGAATTTTTATGCAAAATAGCTGGCTAACGAACTTGTTCTTTCCTTTTAGGTCTTCAAAAAGTATCTCAGAGCACATTTTTTATTGATTTCATTTCCGGACCACAATAGTATAATTTAGAAATCTTCCCAGATTTTGGTTTTGGGAAATGTCGGTTTTCTTCGCTTGAATTTTTCAGGGATTCTAATAAACCCCTGCAATAATGTCCAACACTTCTTCCCATGTGTTACATTTTTCAAATTTATTTTGAATTGACTTCCAACCACAAAAAATATCCCTCATTTTTAGTTTTTGAAAAATGTAGGTGTCATTGCTTGAATCTCTAAGGGATCTTAAAAGAACCCTTGAAATGCATTTAAACACTTTCGCTGATAAGATATGTTTCCAACGTACTATTAAGATATAATTTCTGATCCCATTAGTATAATATAAGAATCTTACGTTTTTGAAATTTTTTAAGGGTTCGTTTTACTATCCCTTTTCGTTTGAAACAGGAAAATCGACTTTTTCCATGTATTCAAATGACTAGACATTTTTTTGATTACTCTATTAAAAGCGGAAATGACTTTGCAATACATGTAGAATATATACAACATTATTTGGTGAAGGTGAAAAATAAAAAAGTTCAATAAAATAAAGCGATGGTATTACATTCTTAACTCTGTTAAAATAATAAGTATGTCATTGTCGAATTATAAACATGCATGCCTAAATTTAGTAACAACAGAGTGCTTTTTTCGATTTGAAAATGTTTTCAGTTTTAGCACAATAAATCTCCTTGATATTATTTATCCGAAGTTGGACAAAAGCAATAAAGAGAATTTTTTAAAGAAATTATTCGTTGGCAGATAATTTTTGTTAGGAGATGGATAAAAATGATCCTTCTTTGGATGATTGTTTGCTGACTTTTTTGTCCTGCTTTTTCATTTACAGTGCATATAATTGTTAATCTGGCATTACGATATCGTCCAGGAAGAAAGCCAAATTTAAAAAAATAGATAAAAAACTATAGAAGTTAGTGGGAAAAGTATTTATTCTATTTTGTCAATAAGTATTTGAATGTTGCTTTCTGTAAATCATTATAAGTCTCTTTATTTCAATTTGCTTAAAGGCTTCCAGACTGGTGAATAAATATAGTGCAATCTTAAACAATATAAGCGATTTCTTTCAATGTTTTAGATCCGCATTTTTCTGGTTCAGCACTATAAAGAAAACCTGTTTCAAAACAGAAAAATAAACAAAGCTATATACGGAAGGGAATCTCAAATAAAAAACAAATTAAGCAGATGGTTCTATAAAAGTGACTAATTTTTTCAAAATTGATCATTTACCTTCAAAAAAGAAAAAACATGAAACAACATCAGTGGTTCCTGTAGCTAAGATGTGGGCTGAAATTCTCATGTGTGCAGTTTTCCTCATCGCTATCGGTAAGTGTAATACTAATAATATTCAAAAACTTTACAATTTAAAATATTTACAAAATTTTAACTTTCATGCTTGATAATATCAAAAACTTTAAATAGAATACTAAAAGTTTTTAAATCTTAAACTCAGAAACGTAACTTAACGAAAAAGCAAATTTACTTTAGCAAACATTTTACGGACAATGAAATTGAAATACCATAAAAATGTGCATAATTCTTTGAAATTCGTTGAAATTTATAACGATATCCTTATATCTTTTAAACCTTTTGCAATTTAATTATTTTTAATCTTAAATTTTGGAACTTTAAAGAATTATTCTGTGAAATCCCTTGAAGTTATTTAAATGAAAAATTCCTTCTAATCTTTTAAACTATCATTTAATATTTTCATTCATTTAAAATCTTATTTAAGAAATGGAATCAACTAAAAATTCCTAAGTTTGTAAAATATCCTTGTACATTCCAAATTCTTTGAAATCTTTTGAAATCCTTCAGAAAATATTAAAAGGGGTTGAAAATTCTTCGTATATCTAAATAATACTTATGTAATATTTAAAATCACCTGTAATTTTTTTAAACCCCTTACAAATTTTAAAAGATCTTGAAAAATTCTTTAAATTATTCAAAATATCCTAAAACTTTCTTAATCTTTTAAAATTCCTAAGTTTAATTAAAACCAAAAAACAAATTTCTGGGTAGCTTATAAGTAATGTAAAATATTTCAAATACTTAACAATTTTTGAAAATCCTTTTAGAATTTAAAACGCTCTTGATAATTCCTTAGAAATTTAAAAAATACCCTAAACCTTTTAAAAACTCTAAAGGCAATTTAAATTATTTAATATATTACAAATTTAATAGAATCTTTTAAAATACTTTGGATTACATTTGTATTATAAATACCCTAGAATCTTTAAAATTCTTTAAAAACTTTAAAACTCCCTTAAAACTTTTAAAAAATCTTGTAAATCTCTTGAAATTCATTAAATTCATTTGAAAATTTTGCAATTTCCTAACAATTATGAAAATAATTGAAAATTCCTCGGAGGCTTGTAAATGCCCTAAATTCTTTCAAATTCTTAACAATTTTTGGTAGTCCTTTAAGATTTATAAAACCTCTTTATAATTCCTGAGAAAAGTGTTTACAAAAGTCTAAAAATGTTTAAATCCTTTAAAATTAATTTAAATTAATCAAATCTATATCATGAATTTCTATTGGTTTTAACAGACTTAAGCTCTCAATCAGGGCAGGGTACTGGAAGCGGGATACCACCAGATCCTTTTAATTTCCCTGCGTATTATGGGAATGATATGAACAGTGGACACGAACCTTATATTCACTCACAACAGCAACCTAACCACGGTTACCCACAAAATTATGACCTTGGTTACCCACAACAACCTAGCCCTGATTATACACAACAACGTAACCCTGGTAAACTGATTTCTGTATTTTTTGTGATCTAACGGCAATCCTTTAAAGATGTTCGAAAAAGATCTTTAAATAAATAAAATTGTTACCGGAAAGACTATTTTAATGTTTCGAAATTCATGAATTTATATTTTTTTTTACAGCCTCAAGCTCTCAAGTCTGGCAGGATAACGGAAACAGGATATTACAAGGGCTTCCTGAATACGCTCCATTTTCACAGAATCATATAGCCAGTGGACACGAAACTTCTACTTACCCACGAGAAAAACCTTCTGATAAGGAAGGTAAAGAGATGCGAAAGGCTAAGAAGAAGGCTGAAAAGACTAAAAGAGAAAATCCGCAAAGCAATCTTAATGCATACCCTCAATTTTTTCGGAATATTATGGCCCCTGAAATCAAAGCTGCTAATGAGAAAATTCAAGAGAAGCGAAAGATTCAGAAGTCTGAATACGATAAAGCAAGATATCTTGAAAAGGTTAGAAAGCTTGAAGAAAAAAAGGCTGCAGTGCCTGATGAGGTCAAGAATCGGGTTAAGCTTGGAAAGAATAAGAAGTTTACAGAAGACCCGGCTCAATTGCAAGCATCTTGGACAATGCAGAATCAAGATGGGCAATTTAATCATCCAGCTGGATTACCAACTTCCAGCGAACAAGATAATTCGCTGTTGATCCCAAACCTACATCCTAACCGATTTGAAATTCATGGAACTAGTATCTATCAACCATAGTCGACAATGTGCAACTTCTATATCTTGACCTAATTCATAAAATAGCGTTTCTAGTAAAGAAATAATGATTAGGAGATATCTTAAAGTATTGAATTGTTGGCCTTATTTCTGTCCCAACAAAAAACTTTTCTTGAAATCTTGTATAATTGCAAACACATATAAACTCTGTTAAAAATAAAGCATACCTAACTTATGGTTGCACTTTATTTATTTGGATTATATTATTTAAAAAGTAGTAATTGACGAAGCCATCATCCGTCAACAACTAATAACTTATTTTATAAATTCGAAGATGCCATTTTATGGGAATTTATCCGATTAATGTAAAAGTAAAAAGAAATATTGAACCAGGAACTTGCAAGTTCCTGGTTCCAAATGAAAACACAAAAATTATTTAGACACCTGGTCAATTTCACCTTACTCTATTCACTTTTCAAATAATCTCTTCCGCTCGTCATATAGCCACAGAATTTCATTGATTGACAATATTAGTTCCATCAAAATTTTAAAAAATCAAGGAAGTCTTGAAAAGCAGAGTCAAGGTAGCGCCTTACATTTTTTCTCAATAATTTCAAACGAACTCATAAAATAAATTTGACGACATCCACCGTTAGACTATATTTTCCACATTTATTGCAAATTCATTTCCGCTTATAATAGATTGATCATAAAAATTTGTAGTGATTTGGATATTTGTAAAATGTCGATTTCCCTGCGTAAACTATTAAGGGTTGATAAAACAACCCTTAAAACAATTCCAGAAACTTGATATTTTTCTATTTTAAGAATGTGGTTAAAAATTAATTCACAACAGCACGTAGAAAAGATATCTTATCAGCGAAAGTGTTCTAATTCATTTAAAGGGTTGTTTTCACATTTCTCAGAGATTTAAACATATGACACCGGCGTTTCTCAAAATCCAAAAGATCGGGAGATTTTCTCAAATATAGTACCATAGTCGGAAAATAATTTAAAATGAAAACTTAGGAAAAGTAAACTAGCAGGAAAAGTTGAAAATTTTGAAAGATGACAATTTTTTTAATTTAGGGAAAATTTTAGTCAAACTAAAAACTACTTAGCAGTTTCAGGAGTTTCGAAAAATTAAAAAATATTTTTAAACTTGGAAATATTTCTTTTACTTCCCTTCTTTTTAGCTCGAATTTAAGTGTTAAGAAACTTTCAACAAATAAATCGGTATGGAAAATTTTTATTTTTATTATCATGACTTAACAAAGCTTCGTATTTCTTTTTAGGCCTAATGAAGATTCATTAGTTTTTGCCCAATAGACAGGAAGTTAATCATTTGTTCATAAGTTTGTTCATAAGGATACGAATAAACAGTTATTTGCTGTACAAGAAAGTATCACAAGAATAAAAGGCTTTTTCATCATACCTCAATCGAAAATTCGACTTTCGATGCCTGTGGAGCAAGTCGAAAGTGGAGTTTTCTACCCTAGAGAATACAGTGACAGATAAATGCAAATAGCGGTGTTTTTCTGTCCACTCGCACATTTACATGTGCTACATTAGCGCCGAATATGCTGTAGAATGTATTCGCATTTCACTTCTTTTATCTTTTTCCTTTTCCTATCGAGTCTCGACCATCATAATGTATCTATAAGTTTAAATGTCATTATTTATAATAAACAATAAAAAAATATTTTTTAGAATTTTAAACTTCGCGCCGATAGCAACCGATCAGATGCCGAGTGCGACGCATGCGCAGTTGAGTCTGGAGCACGAATTGGAAACATTGCGCGAGTCTTGTCATGAAGCATACTTCAATATACTTCGATAGTCATCGAGCACTTCTGTCAACATTGAAAGCCCCGGACCCCCTACCAGGCTCTAAACATCTCAAATCGAATTTTCAATTTGCGGTATAATGAAAAAGTGTATGCGCAACTCGAGGCGAGGCGAAAATTTCACGAGTGAAGATTTTCCTAAGTCACAGGACTGCCTTTAACAATATTTTTGAGAACTCTTGGAACAGTATCCCTTCCCACCCTCACGAGACCTTGGAAAGGGGAATAGGTTTGAGCAACATTATTTCTGTGAGCGGTCAAAGGTGTTTGAACAACATTTTTTATGTGACCTGACACAGGGATATCTTTCCGGCTCCACGAGACTTTCGAAAGGGGTACGGGGTTGGCTCCTTATAAAATGATGCCTTTAGATCACAAAACCTTACTCTTACATGTCTGACAGTCCCTTCGGTATCCTAAAAATGTGTTTTGTTACCGGTAATGCAAGATAAATTTTTGGCCGGCACCTGTAATCTGTCCACTTCGTTTTTTAAAATCCCTAACTGGCATTATTTTAAAATTCCCAAGCATTATTAAAATCAATCCAAAATTCCGCGAAAGCTTTTGAGCAATCTATAATATTTAAAATCCTTTATCATTTTTGGAAATCTCTCAAGATTTTGGTATCTTTCAAAATACCCTAGAACGTTTCAAATTCTTTGACATGTTTAAAAATTGCTTTTGAAATTTTCAAAAGATCTTGAAAACTCCTTGAAATTTATAAAAATGATCTAAAATTTTTGCAAAAATTGTTAAAAATCTCTAAAAATGTTTCAACTACATTCGAAAACGGAATTTAGTTCAGAAAACATTTGACGGATAATAAGAAGGTCACAATATCATCTTCATCTCTTAATATTCAGTACATTTCTGAATTTAGATAGTGTCTTTCTTAAATATTTCTTTCTCTAAATGTGCATGCCTTGATATCTTGTGAAGATCTTAAAAATTTCTTGGATTTTTTTTAATATCCTAAAATATTTAAAATCCTGAACAATCCATTCTAGTTTATAAAAATACTCTTAAATATTTTTAATTATTTGTAATCCCTTTACTTTAGATATCTATTAAAAAATCCTCGGAAGGTTTTAAAATACCCTTGAATGTTTTAAATCCTTTAAAACAAATTAAAATTTTTAGGATTTTAGAGAACTTTTTAAATAATAATTTGCAAACTTGATAGAACAAAAATCTATCAAAATTTTTTAAAGCTCTGGAATATTTCTTAAATTTTCTTAAGTATACATTAAAATATTTTAATTAAAACAATTAAAAATTCCTTATAATTTTTTTAAATAATCTTTTAAAATCCTTTGGAACACCTTAAAATTATAAAATCTTCGAAAAATACCCTAAAATTTTTTAAATCCTTTAAAAGCAAATTAAATTATTTAAATTTATTACAAATTTCATGGTATCTTTTACAATACTTTGGAATACCTTTGATTTATTGATATTATAATGAGTAAGAAATAATTATATCAATGTATAATTACCGATTCTTTTTTCTTGTAAATGACACGGAGAGCACGGATGAAAGTTGTAAACGTGCTGAAAAGAAATCCGACCGCGTGTCAACAATGAAGAAACAAACTATAAATGTGAGTGATCGGAGTCGACGGCAAAATCACCAGAAAAGGAGCAGTAAGACACATCGTGGCGGCGATGAAACCGGAATTCCAACATCCTAACTAATGGAAGATATTCACATGATAGACATTGTGACAGTTCGTAAACACGGAGCTATCAGAAAAAGGGGTAGCCGTCCGGCAGTGACCATAAGTGAAAGGGACTGATACGGAAGGGACTGCGGAACAAGTCCGCGTCGTTTCCGGTAGGTAGCACCAACCTGCGGCCGGCAGAATCGTGGTAATATTGTGAGCAGCGACAAGAGGCAGCACCATACGGGCTACCAAAACAGACTAAACCACCCTTTTCGACACCACGTGGTGATGCAACTAGACGCAAATCAGGGTAGCCACTTAAGAACAGTCTGCGCGCGACCAATGGCCACCTCGGTAGTCCGTAGGTCACAGGAATGAATACAGGGTGGAAAGCGGCCATTGGATCTTGCTCGTCGGCACCGACCAATCAATGCGACCGCACTGGAAAGTTGGAAGGTCCAGCGGAAAACGGCGGCAAGCTAGCAGAACGAAGAAAAAAAGGCAGAATTGGCTCGAGTTCCGGCAGCAACGGTATATTGGAAATGGAAGGAGCGAAAGAAAAAATAAATTAGGGAAGGACGATGTACTCGCGGAATGCAGTAGCGGCAGGCGAATAGCAACACAGTAAGTGAACTTTCTTCCACCCGATATAAGTGCCTTCTCTCCTCAATGTCGATCCGCGTCTAAAATTCGGTCCTTCGTCGCCATTATTTCTAGTGCGTTCAGGGTGAGTGATCGACGGAGACCCTTGCGTGGCTCGAAGCCTGGAGGAACGCTTGGCTCAGGGGCCGATTGCGGCATGTGAGGCGAGCGAATCCTTCCGACGGCCAGACAGTTCAAGTGCCGGAAAATAGATGGTCCTAGAGCTTGTCGCTGGTGTCTCTATTTATCCTCTCAAATAGCACAGGAGGTCAGTAATTCTGAGTGTCTCTCCGTGTCTCTTCGTGGTAGTAGGAGGGTAGGTTTGAGATACGACTTCTTATGTAGAAAGAAGTCTTGTTAGTTCGTTTCACTTTTTTTTTTGTTCAAACACAAATAAATAGACTTAAATTTACTAAACGGTGATTCAGGGATGATTTGTAGTAGCTTTTCGTGTCTCTCTCTCACTCACGAATGTTATATCCCCCCACCCCTTGTTGTCTTATACTCGTTGTTAGTCGAAGCCGAGGACGGCGAAATACCTTCGTCGAGGTTCTGATAGGGAGGACCCTATCTGGCGTGTGGGACCCACGAACACGGTTCATTCAGGCGTGACGGCAGGTAAGTGGCAGCCTAAATTAATTAGTAATCAGGTTTCCTACCTGGGCCAACCCCCGGCCAGGTAGCGTCATCGGTAGGCACGCTAAAAATGGGAAACTTCCTTACAATATATATCAAAAACGCATTGGAATCTTTCAAAATACCCACGAATGTTTTTAATCCTTTAAAATTTTTGGAAGTCCCTTAAAACTTTAAAACAAACTTGATAATTTCTAATTGATTTTAAAGTACCCTAAAAATGTTCAATTTCTTTGAAAGCAATTTAAATTATTTAAATATATTAAATATTTCATGGAATCTTTTTAAATACTTTGGAATACCTTTGCAATCTTAAATAACACCAAAAAAGATTTGGAAAATTTTAAAATACCCTAAAATCTTTTAAATTCCTTCAAATCTTTAAAAAAAAACCTTAAAATTTTTTTTAAATCTTGTAAATTCCTCAATTAAGATAATCTAAATTTTTTTATCTTAAAATTGCTAAACATAATTGAAGTCAGTTCAAAATTCCTCGGAAGCTTTTATATATCCTAAAATATTTTAAATCCTTTGAAATTTATGGGAAATTATAAAAATACATTTAATTCTTTTAAATTCTTTGGGATCCCTTAATAGTGTAAAAATCTATTCAAAACCATTCAAGGCTTTTGAAACACACTTACATACTTCAAATCCCTAAAAAAATCTTAAAATTTGTTAAAGCTGTGGAAAATTTCTTGTCTTTTTTTAAGGACATCTTAGAATATTTTAATTCCTTTGTAATCTCATAGAAGTTGTGAAATAAATTGAAAATTTCTCCTAATCTTTTAAAATACCCTTGTCAATTTTAAATCCTTTGAAATTTTTTCAAATTCTTTAAAATATTTTAAAAGCTCTTCAAAATTTTTAATAGATTTGAAGATTACTCTAACATATTTATAATTTCTTGAAATCCTTGAAAATAATTAAAATGTATGAAAATATCTTTCGAATCTTTTAAAATCCATTGGAAGATCTTCAACTTATTGAAATTATCTAAAAAAGCCCTGGAGTCTTGCAAAATACCATATACTATTCCTAATCATCCAGATATTTTTTTAATCCCTTACAAATTTTAGACGATCCTGAAAATTTCTATAAATTGGTCAAAATATCCTAAAATTTTTGCAATCTTTTAAAATTCCTAAGCATAATTGAAATCAATAAAAAATTACTCGGAAGCTTTTAACTCATCTAAAATATTTAAAAAACGAATTTCTTTTACTAAAAAATGACAACATTATGCATTTGTTAACTGGTTTTGTTTAAACAAATAACACTAATTGTCTGACACCAAAAAATCTCCCAAAAAACCAGATTTTATCTAAAAAGGAACACATCTGATGTTGCTATATATCATTCTTATTAAAATTCTAACTTTTATAGATTAATTTGTTTATAAAAATTGAAACAATTTTGTAAACATCTTATGCTGCAGGACATCATTCAAGATCTTTTTTCTCACTAGTTTTGTATACTTGGTGCTAGTTACGATTTTTTTTGTTTTTTTAAATCAAATTGTTTCTGGTCCCTGGAGGGGCGACAAGACACCCCTGTGCTTGACTACAGAATATTGCCAGTATTGACTTAGATGAATGCAAAAAGCCTTGATTTTATGGGTTTTTCTTACGAAAATAGATTATCACTAATTTTTTCGGAAACTATCACCCGTCAAAAAAAAATTTATAAAACAAAAAATATGTATTTCGATGAGATCTCCAACCAAAAAGGACGAAATAAAACAATATAGTTTAATTCTCTAACAAATATTTGTAATATTATCGAAAAAAATTAAATTTCTCTTAAAAATGCAAAATTTTTTATTAACAACAACAAAATTTTCAGAAAAATAGCTGAATTTTTACCCAAAAAAGATTTTAGTTCACTTTTTAACAATTTCTGCTAAAGCACGTTAATTTTTTACAAATAAATCCAACTAACGCTTCCAATCAAAAAGTTATAAATAAAAACTACGCGTTTTGTGGAGTGAAAATTTGAATTTTCGATTTTGCAAAAAAATTTAAACAGTTGTTATTGTAATCTTTGAGGCCTTTAAAAAAAATGTTTTTCTTCTTTTTTTCGTTTTGTAAAGGCTGTAACTTTTAATTTTTGTTTTTTTTTAAGTCTTGAGCTTTTTGAATTTTTATCCAAAATAGCTGTCTAAAGAACTTGTTCTTGCCTTTTCGCTTTTTAAAAAGTAAGCTAAGACTCAATCCAATCTGATTAGTTTTTCGAAAGTTATCGTGTCTACAGACTACAGACTACAGACAGACTGACAGACAGACAAATTCTTAAAAATAATTTTTTCTGACTCAGCAGGTCTTAATGAATTGATGGCCTAAGATTTTGATTTTTGAGAAATGTCGGTTTTCTTTGCCTAAATTTTTCAGGGATGATAATACAACCACTGAAATACTGTCCAAAACTTTTCCCTGTAGGTTGCTTTTTCTAAATTTATTTTGAAATAACTAAGGGATGTTAAAATAATTCTTTAAATTAATTTGAACACTTTCTCTGATAAGATATGTTTCCAAAGTACTAATGACAAAAATAATTTCAGACCCCATTAGTACAATCAAAGAATCCCACGTTTTTTAAATTTCTCAAGGGTTTATTTTATTATAGCTTCGCGTTTGTAACAGGGAAATCTACTTTTTTGAAATATCTAAATGACTACACATTTTTTTTATTATTCTATTAAAAGCGGAAATAACTTTGCAATGCAGGTAGAATATATACAACATTATCTATGGCTCTATACAATAACTAAAAGTAGGTTATCGAGATGGTGGAGGTGAAAAATAAAACAGTTTAATAAAATAATGCGATGGTGTTACATTCTTAACTCTATTGAAATAACAAATATGCCATTGCGGAATTATAAACATGCATGCCTATATAGGTCAGGGAATCTCAAACAAAATAAAACAATTAAACAGATGCTTTTATAAAAGTGACTAGTCTTTTACAAATTGACCATTTACCTTCAAGAAAGAACAAAATTTGAAACAAAATCAGTGGTTCCTGTAGGTAACATGTGGGACGAAATTCTCATGTGTGTAGTTTTTCTCATCGCTATCGGTAAGTGTAATCCTAATAATATTCAAAAATCTCACAATTAAAAATATGTACAAAATTTTGGCTTCTACGCTTGATAATATTAAAATCGGTAAACAGAATACTGAAGCTTTTTAAATCTTAAATTCAGCAACTTAACTGAATAAAAAAGCAAACTTAGTTCAGGAAACATTTGACGGGTAATAAGAAGGTCAAAATATCATCGTAATCTCTTAATTTTAAGTACATTTGTAAATTTAGGCCGTATCATTTTTAAACATTTTTTCTATGATTGTGAATGCCTTGAAAGCTTTCAAATGATCCTTTAATATTAAAATTCTTAAAACTCATTGTAAATCCCTTGCAGTTTTGTAAAGATCTTGAAAATTCCCTGGTTTTCCATTAATAGTATGGAAATATATAAAAAAAATCCTTTAAAGGTCTTAAAATACCCTTCACTATTTTAAATCCTTTGAAATACCATAAAAATGTGCATAGTTCTTTGAAATTCATTGAAATTTATATAGATATCCTTGTATGACCAAAGTGATCTTTTGACTTTAGAAAGTGCCTAAAGGGAAATTTTTATTTTAAAAAGTGATTTAAGACAAAAATGCCTGATTTACCTGTTTTTTTCCGATCTGCGGCATCCCTGTAAATATGTTAAAAAAATATGTCCATGTAACTAAAGATGTGATGTTATGATTATTTTAATGCTTCTAAGTTCATGAATTTTTATTGATTTTTACAGACTTAAGCTCTCAATCGGGGCAGGGTAGTGGAAGCGGGATACTACCAGATCCTTATAATTACCCTGCATATTTTGGAAATGCTATGAGCAGTGGACAAGAACTTTACATTCACTCACAACAGAAACCTAACCATGGATACCCACAACATCAATCTGACCCTGGTTACCCACAACATCCACCTAACCCTGATTACCTACAACAACTTAATCCTGGTAAACTGATTTCCATCTTTTTCGTGATCTTGCGGCAACTCCGTAAGCATGTTAAAAAAAGACCTCCAAGTGACTTTAAACTATTGGGTTTACAGACTTAAATTCTCAACTCCGGAAGGATAACGGAAACGGGATACCACAAGGACATCCTGCAATTGCTCTATTTTCCCAGAATCATATGACCAGTGGACACGAATCTTCCGTTCACCCACAACAACTATCTACTCATGAGGAAGTTCAAGAGATTCCAAGCACTAAGAAGGCTGAAAACATTAAACGAGGAAATCGGAAAAGGGTTCGAGTGTCTGCACACGATAGGGGGGCGCCTCTAAAGGTAAAGAAGAGTTCTCAAAGCAACCCTAATGAATACCCTCCAAATTTGCAGGCTATTTTAAACGGTGACCGCGTACCTACTCGCGAGGAAGTTATAGTGATACGAAAGATTCAGAAGGCTCAATACGATAGAGCGAGAAATGCTGAAAGGTCTAGAAAGTTTGAAGAAGATATGGCTGCAAGGTCTAATGATGTCAAGGATGGGGTCGAGGCTAAACGATTACAATCACAGACTTATGAGACTAACCGGCTTGAAATGGTTAAGAAGTTTACAGAAAACCCGGCTCAATTGCAAGCATCTTCGAAAATGCAGAATCAAGGTGGGCAATTTAATCATCCATCTAGAGCATCTTCTTCCAGTGAACAAGATTATTCGCAGCTGATCCCAAACCTACATGCTAACCGATTTGACATACATGGAACTAGTATCTTTCAACCATAGTCGACGATGTGCAATTTCTATATCTTGACCTAATTCATAAAATAGCGTTTCTAGCAAAGAAATAATGTTTAGGAGATATCTCAAAGTGTTAAATCGTTGGCCTTATTTCTGTTTTAAAAAAAATCTTGTAAATGAACCTTGTATTATTTTAAATACATATGAACTCTGTTAAAAATAAAGCATTCCTAACTTACGTTTGCACTTTATTCATTTCGATTATATTATTTAAGCAGTAGTAATTTACAAAGCCGATCTTATAGTTTAGGAATAATCTTTAAGCGGGATCAGCTTATCCTGAAGCTGGACAATATCATCCTCAAACTGGAACATTTTACTCTCATAGTGGACAACCCCATTCGGTGCCATCTTAGCCAAACCTATACTATAAGCACACTTTAAAAGATACGACTCGTCGTAAGATTTGTGGATTGATATATGCTCGAAATAATAGTCATCCGTGAATTACCAATAATTTATTTTATAAAAATCGAAGTTGCCATTTTGTGGGAATTTATCGGATTAATGCAGAAGTTCATAGAGATATTGAAAAAAATTGTCTTGAATCATGTCCAGCACTATATGTCCAGGCCGAATTCAGAAAATAGCGTCTTTAGTGAAGAAATAATAATAAAGAGATATTTCAACATGTTGAATCGTTGGCTTTATTTCTGTTTTAAAAAAAAACTTGTAAATGGACATTGTATAATTTCAGACACGTACAAACTCTGTTAAAAATCAAAACCTACCCAACTTATGACTGTACTTTATTTATTGGGATTATGTTGTTATAAAGCCGATCTTATAGTTGAAGACTAATCATTAAGTGGGATCAGCTTATCCTGAAGCTAGACAATATCATCCGCAAACTGGAACATCTTACTCTTATTGTGGACAAACTCATTTGGTGTTATCTTGTCCAAAACTATAATATAAGCACATTAGAAAAGCTATGACTCATAGTAAGTTTTGTTGATTGAAATAGACTCGAAATAATAGTCATTCGTCAACAATTACTAATTTATTTTATAAAAATCTCAGATGCTATTTGGTGGGAATTTATCCGATTTATGCGCAAGTTTGTAAAAATCTTGGGAAAAACTATCTAAAATCATGTTTAGCAGTATCAGATATTAATGAAATTGTTTACAATTTTTATAAACAAATTAATCAACAAGAGTTAGATTTTTAGTGAAAATAATATATAGCTACTTCAGATATGTGTTTTTAAGTGACAATCAGAATAAAAAACAATTGCGATATGACTTACGAAAATACAGATTCCATTTCTTAATTATTTATACAAATTTTATAAACAAAAACATCAATTCCTTATTTTTAAATAGATTTAATATATTTGTTTATTTTTCAACATAGATTTCGTTTTTGTCAGAGAAATAAATTCCTAATGTCCTGCTAGTTCCTCTCTATAGTAAGTTCTTCTCAATGCTAAACAATTATTTATGACAAAAGTCCTAATTATGAACACTGCATAAAAAAAACTCTTAGTTCGTTCATGTTTCTCCAAATAAAATTGTGCATCATAACAGATTAATTTTTGGTACTTTTTTTGTTTTCCAAATATAATTTTTTATTGATACTGTTATTTTTTACTTTTAAAGCAAAAACTATGGATTCTATCAAAAAATTATTTATAAGAAATTGGTAGTTTTTTTTGGTGCCGCAACTTTTTTATATTAATTTTCTCACAGCTATTGTCGCTTGTCCCAAAATTAAATAGTTTTATTATTTTTTTCACAATGGAATCAAAAATACGCTTTCAATTAAAAATTGTTAATACAGAATTTGCATTGCTTTTTTGTCTAAACTACTTTGACCTTTTTTTAAAGTTGTTGTCATTTGCGCTCAAATTATTTTTTTATTTTTAAATTTAAGAAGTTTAAATTAGATTAAAATCCAAATAAAAATTCTTATTTAAAACCCAATTAAAATTGATGCAAACTCCTGTAAAAGAAAATCTAGTGGCCAAATTTGTACTACAACAAACAAACAAAAAATATTCCAATTGTACTCTGCAAAAGAAATTTTTAAGCAAAATTTTAAACAAAAATAAAAAAGAGAAAAGAAAAAATGAGAAGGCAACAAACCACAATCACCTTCCTTCTCTTTTTTTTTCTTTCTTCTTCTTTATTTCTACAATTATCAAATCACAATAAAAGAACATTCAAAATAAAAAAAAAATTATATAACCAACGTTTGGGTACTTATACATTTTTTTTCTTTTAATGCTGGTTCTTGGGTGCCTACTTATTTTTCTTTCCCTTTTTTTATTTTTGACTGAAATTTTTGTTAACAATTTTTTTTGTTCTGATTACAATTGGAGAAATTTTGTTTGCTTGTTGTGGACAAAATTTAGTAGTTGCATTCTTGTTTTCTAAAGGCATTTGCATTATTAAAAAAAAAATTAATTATCTAGTTAGACGAATAAGACAAAAACTACGCGTTTGAGGAGTGAAAATTTAAATTTTCGAGTTTGCAATAAAATTCAAACGGTGGTTATGGTAATCTTGTACGGCTTTCAAAAAACAATGTTTTTCTTCTTTTTTTCGTTTTGAAATCACTGAAACTTAAATTTCTTCAATATTTTTATTAATTCCAAAAAGTAATAATTTTGCACGCTTTTGAAGGGAAAAAAATGGTTTAAGGTAATCAAAATTGTTTAACTAATTATGAAACATCCTTCAAAAATATATTGCTTCAAACATTCTTTAATTGTGTCATTATTTCCAGAAAAAAATAACTTTTTAAGACTTTAGGGAGAAAAAATTTTTAAGTAAATGACAACTGTTTAAATAATTACCAAATAAGTTTAACAAGAACAGCTACTCTTGAAATTCATGAACTTTTTACAATTTATTCCGAAAGATAATAACTTTTCACGGTTTACAGAAGGAAAAATTGTTTAAACAAATAATATCTGTTTAAACAATTTGAATTTAATTAAAATATACTTTAATATTCTTCAATTATCAATCAGAAATAAATAATGTTAAAATTTTTTATAAAAATACCGTCTTTAGCATGATTTTGATAGAAACATGCTATTTTGCAGTTTTTGGTGCTTTTTTCTGCACAATTTAAAGAGGTTTGGGTGCGTTAAAATTAAAATCTGTGAGTGGAAACTATTTATTAAATACTCCTCAAGAAGTGACAATACTTTAATTTACAAAAAATTATTTTACAAAAACAAGTACTTATTTTTACGGTTTTTTTGAAAATCGAACTTTTTCCATTTAAAACACCATGTTAATTTCAAACGCCCGGAAGCACGGGTTAACATTGATAACAAAAATTACGGAATTTTTGAAAATGACAAAAATGGAGGGGAGGGGGTGTCACAAAAAATCGAAACTCGAATTTTCACAGATATAAATTTTGACCACCCTAGTACAGACAGACTTTTAAGGGATGCTAATACAACCCCTGATATAATTTTGAACACTGTTCCGGCTGGCTTACTTTTCCCAAGTTTTTATTTTATATTATTTTCCGACAACAGTACTATATTTTAAAAAATCTTCCTTATTTATGGGTTTTCAGAAATACCGGTGTTATTGCTTCAATTTCTAAGGGATGTTAAAAGAACTCTTGAAATGAAATCGAACACTTTCGCTGATAAGATATGTTTCTTGCGTACTATTGTAAATTAATTTTTAACCACATTAGATAAATAAAATTTTTTTTCGTGTTTTAATTTTGTTTTAAGGGTTATTTTATCATCCCTCAACAATTTAATCAAGGAAATCGAAATTTTCCAAATGTGCAAATCTCTAGACATTTTTTTCATTATTCTATTAAAAGCGGAAATGACTTTGCAATATATGTGGAAACTTCTTTAACATTTATTTTATTTTCAAACTGTTGATAGAACTAATATTGTCAATCAATAACATTCTGTGGCTTCATGACGAGTAGAAAAAAGATTGTTTGAAAAGTGAATAGAGTAAGGTGAAATTGATCAGGTGTCTAAATAATTCTTGTGTGTTCATTTAAAACCAGGAACTTGCAAAAACGTTTTCTTGGAGGAGATGAAATTATCAGACAAATGCAACAAAGTTTTCACATCAATAAGAAAATATAAATGTTTATTTATCAGATTTCAATAATTTTATGAGAATATTTGTAAATATTCCCAGAAATTTTGAAAGATATCCAAATGTTTTTTTAACTTGAGGAAAAATTGTAGTCAAATTAAAAACTACTTAGCAGTTTTAGGAGTTTTCAAGAATTGCAAAATATTTTTAAACTTAAAAATATTTCTTTTGCTCCACTTCTTTTAAGCACGAATTTAAGTGTTTGGAAACTTTTAACAAATAAATAGTTATTGATAATTTTTATTTTTATCATTATTACTCAACCGAGCTTCGTATGTCTTTTTCAGGCCTGATGAAGACTCATAATTTTTTGCCCAATAGACAAGAAGTTATTTATTTTTCAAAATTAGATTTTCATTGCTAAAGCACATTTTTTATTTACTTGAAAACATTGCTTGTAGGGGATCAACGATTTATGAAAAATATATTGTTTATAATGATATACATGAACAATAATTTGCCTTACAAGAATATATGACGAGGATAAAATGTTTTATTTTTTACCAGACATTATTATAAAAATTTCAGAAAAGTGAGCCACAAAACATTAGTAGCAAATTACTAATTTGACTAATCTACATATTTTCTAATTCTATATTGGAAAATTAATTGCTTGTTAAAAAAAATTATTTATGGCTCTATATAATAATTAAAAATAGGTTATCGAAATGGTGGAAGTGAAAAATAAAAAATGTTTAAAAATTAAAGCGATTGTTTCACATTCTTAACACTATTGAAATAGGAATTATGTCCTTGTGGAAATATAAAAATGACGTTCCATGCCATAATTCAGACACAAAATTTTTCAATAAATCTGATGAAAGATAATTTTTATCATGAGACGGATTTTTGCGGCGTTCTTATCTAAATTTAGATATATAAGAAATCGGGGATTTACTTAGTATCTAATTAAATCTTCTTTTCGTTATTTCAAGTCGGTTGAATTTCACCAGACTGGCGTATAAATATTGCGAAATGGTGTCACATGAGAACTTCTGTATATGCTTTATATCCGCATTTTTCTGGTTTAACACCATCAAAAAAATGATTGTGAAGTAGAAATAGAAGAAATCTATATAGGACACGGAATCTCAAACAAGATAAGAAAATTAAACAGCTCGTTTTAAAAAAGCGACTAGGCTCCTCAAGAGTGATCATTTACCCTCGAAAAACAAAAAGTTTTAACAAAATCAGAAGTTCCTGTAGCTAACATGTGGGCGGAAATGCTCATGTGTGTAGTTTTTCTAATCGCTATCGGTAAGTTTAATACCAAAAAAATTTTTTAATATCATAATTCGAAATTTGTATAAATTTGTGGCTTCCTTACTCAATTTTAAATTATTTTTTTTCTGTGAAAATAAATGGCCTCAAAGCTTTCAAATTATCACAAAATATTGCAAATTCTTTGAACTACTGTCATATTGCTTTAAAATTTTCCGAAGATCTTAAAAATTCCTTGGATTTTCCATAATATCCTAAAATGCTTAAAATCCTGTGTAATCCATTAAAATTTATAAAGATACACCTAAATCTGTTAAATCATTTGTAATACCTCAATAGTATGAAAATTTTCGAAAAATTGTCACAAGGTTTTAAAATATACTTATAAACTTCAAATACTTTTAAATATCAAGAAATTTTTTGTAGCTCTGGAAAATTCCTTGGATTTTTTAAGGATACCTTGAAATATTCCTAATCCTTGGCAGTTTTGTGAAATCCCTTAAAGTTATTTAAATCAAAAATTCCTTCGAATCTTTTTAAATCTTCTGAAATACCTTCAAATTATTAAAATCTAATAAAAATACCCTAAATTTTGTCAAAACCTTAGAAATCAATTTAAAGTATTAAAATATATTACAAATTTTATGAAATCTTTTAAAGAACTTTTAAATACCTTTGCTTTATTACCATCTCTGTCACTCTTAAGGCATTAACCTTGATATCGCTCCGCTAAACACTCCTAGGGAAATAGAGTCAATTGTCGAGAATGAGACGTACCGCATATACTGGAACTTTATATTCTCGACAATTGTTTCTGTTAGACACTTAAGGCTTGACATAGTTCTCCTTGACTTCGAGAAGCGAACCATGTTCGTTATCAAATTTTCGGCACCAGCTGAAAAAAACATCATAGTCAAGGAGAATGAAAAGAAAGAGAGGTAAAGAGACCTTGTAAGGGAGTTGCGACGATTGTGCTTAGAATATTCTGTTAAATTATTCGTCCTTATCACCGGCGTTCTTGGAGGTGCCAAGCTTTCGCTTGTTAATAACCTTAAAAGTTTCGCTGCATGTGAACAATATGCTAAAACTCTTGCGGGGAAAATGCAGAAGGCGGTCGTCCTTGGGTCGCTCCGTGTCCTCAGGGGATGCACGAAACGCATCGAAATCTTTTAAAATACCCTAAAATGTTTCAAATTTTTTGAAATCTTTAAAAATCCCTTTAAATTATAAACTCCTTCAAATTTATGAAAATAATCTCAAATTTTTGCTAAAATTGTTAAAAATCTCTAAAAATGTTTGAATTTTTTAAAATCTATTTAAATTATTTAAATATCTTAAAAGCTAACTACATTCAAAAATGTAATTTAGTTCAGCAAACATTTGGCGGATAATAAAAAGGTCAAAATATCATCTTCAGCTCTTAATTTTGAGTACATTTCGGAATTTAGATCGTTTCTTGTAAAGATCTTGACAATTCCTTGGATATTTTTTAATATCGTAAAATATTTCAAATCCAGAACAGTCCATTGGAATTTATAAAAAAAAGTGCTTTAAGTCTTTTAAATCATTTATAATCCCTTTATTTTGGAAATCTATAAAAAATCCTTGGGTGGTTAAAAAATAACCTTGAATGTTTTAAATTTTTTGAAACAAATTTAAAATTTTAGAATTTTAGAGCATTATTTAATTTATAATTTGCAAACTCAATAGAAGAAAAATCTATCAAAAATTTATAAAAATCTTTTTAAATGCCCTTAAAGCCTTCAAATCCTTTAAAACTTCTTGAAATTTTTTAAGCTGTAGAAAATTCCTTGAATCTTTTTAAGGATACCTTGAGATATTTCCATTCCTTGGCAGTTTTGTAAAATTCTTTAAAATTCTTTAAATAAAAAAATCGTTCTTATCTTTCCAAATACCTTGGAATATTTCAATTTCTTTAAAATTTTAATAAGGTAATGGAATTAATTAAAAATACCTTCTAATTTTTTAAATACCCGTGGATATTTGAAATCTTTTAAAATCTTTTGAAATCCTTTCAAAACTTTTAAAAACCCTTGAAAATTTTTGTTAACTTAAAAAAGTATTTAAATTATTTTAAATTCCTTAAAATCCCTTTAACTAATTGTAATGTATGAAACAATCCTTCGAATCTTTTAAAATTCTTTGGAACACCTTAAAATTATTGAAATCTACTAAAAAGCACCCTAAAAATTGGTAATACTTTGAAAGCAATTTAAATTATTTAAATTTGTTACAAATTTCATGGTATCTTTTAAAACACTTTGTAATACCTTTAAATTATTGATATATATCAAACACGCATTGGAATCTTTCAAAATACCCAAAAATGTTTTTAATTTTTTTAAATCTTAAAAAATCCCTTACAATTTTTAGAAAATCTTGTAACATTCTTGAAATTTATTAAAATAAGCTAAAACTTTCGCAATTTTCTGAAATTTATAAACACAATTAAAATCTGTTCAAAATGCCCCCGAAATTTTTTAATACCCTAAAATCATTCAAAATTCTTTGAAATTTTTAAAAATGCCTTAAAACATTCAAAAGATCTTGTAACTTCTTTGATCAAAATAATCTAAATTTTCTTTAATCCTAAAATTACTAAACATAATTGAAATCAGTTAAAAATACCCCGAAAGTTTTAAATTCTCTAAAATATATCAAATCCTTTGAAATTTATTGGAATTTATAAGATTGCCTTTAAATATTATAAATCCTTTGTCATCCTTTAATAGTATAAAAATCTATTCAAATTCATTGAAAGATTTTACAATACACTTAAATACTTCAAATCCCTTAAAAAATCTTGAAATTTGTTCAAGCTGTGGAAAATTCCTTCAATTCTATTCCTTTGAAATCTCATTAATGTAGTAGAATAAATACAAATTTTTCCTCATCTTTAAGAATACTTTAAAATATTTATAATTTCATGAAATCCCTTTATATAATTAAAATATATGAAAAAATTTCGCTATATTTTAGTATTTCTAAGCATAATTGAAAAATATTTAAAATTCTTTAAAATATCCGGAAATCCCTTAAGACTTAAAAACGCTCTTTACAATTCTTTAGAAATTTTAAAATCACCCTTAACTTTTTTTAATCCCTTGGAAGCAATTTAAATTAATTAAAAATAATACAAATTTTATGGCATCTTTTAAAATATTTTGGAATACGTTTGCAGTATTGATGTACATCAAAAATTCCTTGGAATCTTTTGAAATGTCCTAAAATCTTTCAGATTCTTTACAATTTTTGGCAGTCGCTCAACAATTTTAAATGCTCTTAGTTCCGTAATTCCTTAAAAAATTCTTCAAGTACTTTAAAAATGTTTACATTCTTTAAAATCCATTAAAAATTAGTATGAAACGTTTAAAATATCCCAAAATATTTTGATTTGAGATAAAAGTGCCTCATTTTCGTGTTTTCTTCTGATCTGCGCCCACTCTGTATATATGTTTAAAAAAGATCTCCATGTGAGTGAACAAAAGTGATGGAAATATTATTTTAATGCCTCTAATTCATGAATTTCTATTGGCTTTGACAGACTTAAGCACTCAATCCTGGCAGGGTACTGGAAGCGGGATACCACCAGGGTTTTCTGATAACCCTGCTTATTTTCAAAATGCTATGAGCAGCGAACACCAACCTTACATTCATTTACAACAACAACAGCCTAACCATGGTTACCCACAACAACAACCTACCCTTGTTTACCCACAACAATATCACCCTGGTTACCCGCAACAGCATGTTATGACCATTGGACACGAATCTTTCATTCAGCCACAAAAACCACCTGCTTCTGAGGAAGTTAAAGAGATGCGAAGGGCTAAGAGGGCTGAAAAGAATAAAAGCAGACTTGAGAAAAAGGCCATAGAGTTTGAACAAGAGAGGGGTGTACCTTTAAAGAGAAACAAGGCTCCTTGGAGCCACCTTACAGAATACCCTGAGTTTGTTCAGAATATTATAGCCAGTGGACGCGAACCTACTGATGCGGAACTTGAAGAGATTAAAAGGATTCAGAGGGCTCAATTCGATAAAGCAAGACGTGCAGAAAGGGCTGCGGCATTTGTAGAAGAGAGGGGCAAACCGCTACAGGTAAAAAAGATTCCTTGGAACAAGCTCAGTGCCGAGCAGCAGGAAGAGGCTAAACGAGTAAAATTAGAGACTAAGGAGGCTAACCGGCTTAAAAAGATTGAAAAGTTTAAAGAAGACCGGGCTCAATTGCATGCATCTTCTACAATGCAGATTGAAGATGGGCAATCTCATCATTTAGCTGGATCATCTTCTTCCAAAGTCGATCTACCATAGTCGGCGATGTGCAACTTCTCTATCTTGACCTAATTCAGAAAATAGCGTTTCTATTTAAACAAAAAATTTTATTGAAGCCTTGTATAATTTTAAACACATATAAACTCTGTTAAAAATAAAGCATACCTTACTTATGATTGCACTTTTTTTATTTGGATTATATTATTTTAACAGTAGTAATTTACGAAGCCGATCTTATAGTTTAGGACTAATCATTAAGTGGGATCAGCTTATCCTGAAGATGGACAATATCATCCTCAAGTTGGAACAGCTTACTCTCACGATGGACAAACTCATTTGGTGTCATCGTAGCCAAACTAAAGTTTGTGGATTGAATTAGGCTCGAAATAATAGTCATCCGTAAGAAACTAAGTCTGATAAAACAAGTTCTAAACGATAAAATCTAGAAGCAAACTCAACCCTGGCATGGCAGGTTTGTGTCGTGCAAACTCGAAATGTTAGATTTTTTAGAATTAGAAGTTTCAAGTTCATTCAACACAGAAAGTATCTTACAATGCTATATTGATCCAACGTTAGTTTCTAAAATCCTTTTCAATTAAAGTTTGCGCAAAATCTGTGCATATGATAAAAAATGATTAGCTCGTCATGAATGAATTCTCGTACGCGGAGAAACACTGATTGTCAACCTGAACGTCTAGATTGTCAGACTGACTATATTTGAGTTTTATCTATGGGACAGCCCATTAGATGGCTTAGCCAACCACCCGCGAAGTGTCAAAATTTGATGGCTAGATTCATTATCGCAGTGTCAGGTTTACGCTGCTGCAGGTGTTACTATAGCAGATAATCAAAACTACTATATTTTATAATTAAACAGAGTATCAGAAGTAGCTTAATCTTTTTTTGTATTATTCAAATGATTATTAAAAAATGAATTTTGTCACAAACCAGAGAAAATTACGTGATGTGAGTGTTTCCATTTATATATATCTTGTGTTATTAAAACCCCATGCTAGTTTTTTTAGTAACACGGAATGTGTAAATGAAAATACTGACATTACGTGGTATTTCTGGTATCTGTCCAAATTAATTAAGTTTTTAAAAATAAGGAAAATATTAACCAATGGATTAAGTAACTGAACTGAGCTACGGCAAGAAATGAATTTTCAACACAAGAAAAAGAATTTTGAAAAAACAATTTTTAACCAAAGATTCACATTACTTACCAAATATATCTTTCCAGTAAACGAAACAAATTTCCCCTATAACAGTTACAGATTTAACCAAATAGTTACATTTTTAAGACAAAAAGATAAGTTTTTCATGACATTTGAACTTGTAGCAAAACAGTTACTTATCAACCAAAAAAGATAAATTTCCAACCAAGATTAATTTTGTACCATAAAAATGGAATGTGAAATTCAAAATGATGAATGTTGGATTTTCATTATAAAAGTTCATTTTCAACCAAGAAAGATGACTTTTTTTACAGCAAAATGTAAATTTTTTAAAAAATAGTCAAGTTTTTAAGCTAAAAAGTCGAATTTTTTAGAACACAGTTGACATTTAAAGCAAAAAAAATAATTTTTAACAAGGTGGTTAAATTCTCACCAAAAAAGTTGAAATTTCAACACACATGAATAATTTTCTACGCAGAAAGACGAATTTTTATCAAAATATATTAATTTTCTAAAAAATAATGTCATTTCTTACAATAAATTTATATTTTCTACAGATAAGATTATCTGATTAGGATTATAAAAAAAAATTTCGACCGAAAAGATAAATTTTCTATTAGAAAAGACAAATTTTAAACTGGTCCAATAAATACATCTACCATTTTAAATAAAATTAAAATTAAATAAAATTTTAAATAAAAGAGACGAATTTAAAAAAAATAGTTTTCATCTAAACAAGATCTCAGTCGACTTATCAACAAAAAAAAACAATTTTAAACAAAAGATTAAAATTCTATGAAAATAAATGAATTTCTAACAAAACTGTTAAATTTTCGACAAGAAAGGATTGCTTTGTAGAAAAAATTATTTCGAACAGTTTATAATAATTGAAAAAAAATTTAAACGTCAAAAACGTGAAAAATTGAAAAATTGAAACAATAAGAAGGCCATAATGACAAATTATTTATGATAATTATTATAAAAAAATTATATAATTCCTAAATTATTATTGTCGAATTATATAATTATTATAGTGAATAAGTGCGTATCCTATCGAAAAAAAATAATTCCGTTATTAAACGTTTTATTGCAGCTTGTGGTGTTTACGATAAATTTAATATTTTTATTTTGTATGCTAGTTTTAAAATTATTACTATAAAAATCATTCTAGAGTAAACTTGCATTATTATTTTTAATTTTTTTAATTATTTTGCATGATTAATACAAAAAATGTAAGGAATTCGAAGAATTTTTGGAATTTAAAGAATTCAAGTAATTCGAAAAATTCAAGTAATTTCATGTTTTCGAAAAATTCGGAGAAATTAACGAATTTAAAAAATTTAAGGAACGCGTAGAACTCGAGCAGTTCTATGACTTTAAGAAATTCAGAGAATTCCTCGCATTCATTAAATTTTTCGAATTATTTGAATTCTGCGAATTACATGAATACACCGAATTTCTTAAATTTTCTCGAATTCCCCAAATTCTTAGAATTCCTTAAATACTTCTAATTTGTTACATTTTCGAAATCCTGAAATTCTTTGAATTTTTTAAATACTACGAATTTCTTGAATTCATGGAATTACTTGAATATGACGTATTCCTGTAATTCTATTGTTGTTTTTCAAAATATAATTTTTGATTAATAGTGTCGTCTTTTACGATCAAAACAAAAACTACGCGTTTTGTGAAGTGAAAATTTGAATTTTCGATTTTGCAAAAACATTCAAACAGATGTTATGGTAATTTTTTATTTTTGAAAATGCTGTAACTGATAATTTTTTGTAGAAAAAAGTCTTTAGCTGTTTGAATTTTTATCCAAAATAGCTGGATAACGAACTTGTTCTTTCCTTCTGGGCATCCAAAAACGAAGCTAAGACTCAATCCCATCTGATTAGTTTCTCGATTGTTAACGTGTCTACCAGGCTTCAGACTACAGACAGACTGACAGACAGTCAAATTTGTAAAAATAATTTTTTCTGACCTTCTTTCTATAAGATATATATAAGATATAATGAAGAAATCTTCCCTGATTTTGATTTTTGGGAAATGTCGGTTTTCTTACTTAAGCTTTTCAGGGATGCTAACACAACAGCTAAAATAATCTCCAATACTTTTCCTCGTAGGATACTTTTCCCAAATTTTTTTTGAATTGATTATCGACCCCATTAGTATAGTAAAAGAATCTCACGTTTTGGAAATTTTTTGAGGGTTTTTTTTTATCACCCCTTCACGATTTGAACAGAGAAATCGACATTTTCTCAATATCCAAATCACTAGAAATTTTTTAATCATTCTGTTAAAACCGGAAAATGACTAAACAATAATTAAAAATAGGTCATCAAAATGGTGGAGGTTAAAAATTAAAAAGTTTAATAATATAACGCGATGGTGTTAGATTTTTAACTCTATTGAAATAATAAGTATGTCATCGTGGAATTATAAACATGACGATGCATGCCTGAACTTAGAAACAACAGAGTGCTACATTTAGATTGTTTGCGGCTTTTTTTATCCAACTTTAGGTAGTTTAAAAATAAATGAGGTCGAAACTATAGAAGTTATGAGAAAATTTATTTATCCTATTTTGTCAATAAGAATTGGAATGTTTCTTTCTCCAAATCATTATATACCTCTTGATTTTCATTTGGTTTGAGGCCACCAGGCTGTTGTATAAACATAGTGCAATCTTGAAATATAAGCTATTTTGTCAATGGTTTAGATCCGCATTTTTCTGATTTAGCGCTTTAAAAAAACCTGTTTCAAAAGAGAAAAAAGCAAAGCTATATAGGGGAAGGCATCTCAAACAAAATAAAAAAATTAAACAGATGGTTCTATAAAAGTGACTAGCCTTTTAAAAAGTGATCATTCAACTTAAAAAAAGAAAAAAATTTAAACGAAATCAGTGTTTCCTGCATGTAACATGTGGGCCGAAATTCTCATGTGTGTAGTTTTCCTCATCGCTGTCGGTAAGTGCAATATCATCTTGATCTCTCAATTTTAAGTACATTAATGAATTTAGGTCGTATCATTTTCAAATAATTTTTTCTATGAATTTGAATTCCTTGAGAGCTTTCAAATTATTCTTAAATATTCAAATTCTTTAAACTCCTTGCAAATCCCTTGCAATTTTGTGAAGATCTTGAAAATTCCCTGGTATTCTCTTAATAGTATGGAAATATGTACAAAAAATCATTTAAAGGTTTTAAAATAGAAAAGTGATGACAAGATAATTTTAATGCTTCTAAATTCGAGAATTTCTATTGGTTTTTATAGACTTAAGCTCTCAATCCGGAAAGTATAACGGAAACGAGATACCACAAGGGCTTCCTGAACAGGCTCCATTTTCTCAGAATCATATGGGCAGTGGACCCGAATCTTCCATTCGCTCACAAGAACTATCTACTCCTGAGGAAGTACGAGAGATGCAAAGGGCTAAGAGGGCTGAAAAGATTCACCAAATGAATGTGGAAAAGGGTCGAGTTTTTGCAAACGAGAGGGGGGTGCCTCTTAAAGTAAAGAAGTCTTTTCAAAGCAATCTTAATGAATACCCTCAATCTTTTCAGGATATTATAAACAGTGGCCGCGAACTTACTCGTGAGGAAATTCTAGAGATGCGAAAGATTAGGAAGGCTCAATACGATAAAGCGAGATATATTGAAAAGACTGGCAAGTTTGAAGAAGAAAACGCTGGAGTGTCTAATGATGTCGAGGATGGGGTCGAGGCTAAACGATCGAAAACAAAGAGCAATAAGGATAAACGGCTTGAAATGATTGAAAAGTTTAAAGAAGACCGGGCGCAATTGCAAGCATCTTCGACAATGCCAAAAAAAGCTGGCAAATTAAATCACTCATCTAGAGCATCTTCTTCCAGGAAACAAGATAATCCGCTGCTGATCCCAAACCTACATGCTAACCGATTTGACATACATGGAACTTGTATCTATCAACCATAGTCGACTAAGTGGAACTTCTCTATCTTGACCTAATTCAGAAAATAGCGTTTATAGTGAAGAAATAATGATAAAGAGATATCTCAAGGTGTTGAATCGTTGGCTTTATTTCTGTTTAAAAAAACTTGTAAATGAACCTTGTATAATTTCAAACACATATAAACTCAGTTGAAAATAAAAACATGCCCAACTTAGAACTGTACTTTATTTATTTGGATTATGTTATTCAAAGAGTAGTAATATACGCAGCCGTTCTTTTAGGTAAGGACTAATAATTACGTGGAATCAGCTTATCCTGAAGTTGGACAATATCATCCTCAAACTGGAACATTTTACTCTCATAGTGGTCAAACTTATTTGGTGTCATCTTGGCCAAACCTATACTATAAACACGCTAAGAACTCAGATTAAAATTAAAATTAAAGTTTGTGGATTAAATTAGGCTCGAAATAATAGTCGTCCGTCAACAACTACTAATTTATTTCATAAAAATCGAAGATGCCATTTTGTAGGAATTTATCTGATTTCGTGAAAGTACATAGATCTATTCCGGAAAATTGTCTTGAATGATGACCAGCAGTATCAGATATTCATGAAATTGTTTACGATTTTTTTTTTCGATTTGACTTATAAAAAAATAGATTCCATTTCTTAATTATTTATACAAATTTTAGAAACAAAAACATCAATTTGGAACACCAAATGCGTCGCGCGCTGCTCGCCTACAGCTTGGTACAAATCCTCTCTCTTATTGGGCACTCTCTGTGC
>JAAAKG020128174.1:0-14801 GCA_010014905.2 Druon quercuslanigerum
ACCGGTCCCACGACTTTCCGGAGATGAACAACTCCCTTGCTAAGCTAGTGTTCACCGCATGGGCCACCGAGGCTCTTCCAGAGTGCGAGGCAGGAATTGAACCCGCAAGCCGACAGAGTGGGTCCAAAGCCTGCGCTTTAGCCCCCACGACCATCGTCCCACTCTTATTTTACTACTAAAAAACGGAAAATAAGTCTCTTAAATGAAAATTTAACTACTCCATTTTTGGTTGAAAATTGATCTTTTTAGTTCACAAATTCAACTATTTAGTTTAAAAATGTTTAGAAACAAAAAAAGCATAAACTAAAAATTAATTAAATAAAATTTGAAATCACATCCACTGTTTAAACTATTTATATTAAAATGTATGTAATTTGTTAAAAAATCGCCTTTTTGTAAAAAAAATTCTTCTTCGATGAAAATTTAACTCTTGGTTTAAAAATGTATATATTTTGTTGAGAATTCATCTTTTCTGGTAGAAAATTTACCTTCTGTGTTAAAACTGAACTATTGGACTGAAAATTCAACTGTTTTCTAAGTCTCATCTTTTTTCTTAAATATGCAAATGTTCGGTTGAAACTTAAGTTTTTTTGTTTAAGGACTCAACTATTTTTTGTTGTTGTTGAAATGCTTCCTTTTTGGTTCAAATAAACGGTTTTTCATTTAAAATAAAAGTACTTTATTGTTTAAAATATTTTTTACTCAATAATAAATTATGATGTAATTAGAGTAAACTAATATAAAAGGGTATCAGTCAAATCCTGAAACATAATTCCCTGGCGATTATATTGTATATATATAAAGTTTCGCGAGTTTATTATAATTAATGTTTTTTTAAAGTTTCTAGAGATTCAATTAATATGTTTAATTCGAAAAGCGTTTAAAATCTATATCATAAGATATTCTTAAGTATATTAGAACTATCGATTAAGTAAATAATTTAATAATTCTAAAAAACGTAATTAATCATCTCTTGAATTTATCCCCACAGGGCATGAATTTAAATAATATTAAAGAAAAATGTACATTCTGATGCTTAAAATGCAGGGCATATTAAAGTAAAATGAATTTAGGTACTATATATTCAATTTGAATTTTTTAAATATTCAAATTCCTAACTTTTTACGTGAAAATATTGCATTTTCAACATTATATATGTATTTTTAACAAAGTAGTAAAATTTTAAACCAAAAAAATTAATTTTCTACCAAAAAAGTCGATTTTTTCAACAAAATGCATGAATTCTCAACTAAATAGTTGCACTGTCAACTAAAAAATATAAATTTTCAACCAAATATTTGAATTTTCAACCAACCACGATCAGCTTTCACCAAAAAATGAAATTTTCAGTACAACACATTAATTAAAAAAAATGCAACCAGAGATGAATTTTCAGACAAGAACATTAAATTTCTCCAAAAACAAAATACACCAATTTTTAACAAAATCGTTCAATATCTTAAAAAAAGACAACTTTTCGACCAAAGAGTTGAACAAACCCAAGAACTAATTTTCAAACAAATTGCTACATTTTTAAACAAAGTTATGAGTTTTTAACTTAAAAGGATTAATCCTCGATGAAAACAGTTTAATTAAAACAAAATTAATTTGTAATTAAAATGATAATTTTTTAACTAGAATAATTCAAATTTAAACCAACAAGTTACTTTTTCTCCGAAAATACGAATTTTTAATTAAAAAAGGATAATTTGTCAACCAAAAATTGATTAGTTAAGTTTTTAGATAATAAATTAATATTTAACCAAAGAGATGGATGAATTTTAAACAAAAACGATGGAATATTTTTAAAAAAATAGTTACATTTTTAGTTAAACGGAAAAGAATTTAAACATTAAAAATTAATTTTCAAAAAAAAATAGTTACATTTTTACAAAAAACGATGAATTTTCAACTAAAATAAGTAACTTTTAACTAGAATAATTGAATTTTCAATCAAAAGATTAATTTTCAACCAAGAAGGTTAATTTCTACCAAAAAATGCCAATTTTCAACTAAAAAGGATCATTTTTCAACAAAAAATAAAAGTTAAATTTTTAGTTAGAAAAAGTCATGTTCCACCAAAGGCATTTTTTAAACAAAAATGATGGAAGATCCAACTAAAATAGTTACATTTTCAGTTAAAAAATTAATTTTCAACAAAATATCCTATTTTCCAAACAAAAGATGAATTTTTTATTAAAAAAAAAGCATTCTGAACTAAAAATGTAGCAGTTGACATTTCAAACAAAAAAGATATTAAATTTGAATAAAAAACAGTTGAATTCAAGAAAGGTGACTTTTCAACAAAAGTGGAATTTTCAACTAAGAAATATTTTTTAGTCAAGAGATAGAAAAAAATTCAAGCAAGTTATTCAACGTCCAATAAAATACAAGACTTTTCAAGCAGACACTTGGAACTTTCAACTAAAAATGATCAATTTTCAACCAAAAATAGAATAGTTACATTTTCTGTTAAAAAAATTAATTTAAAATAAAAAATAAAGCGAATTTTAAACAAAATAGTTGAACACATTAATATAAAGTTAATTTTATAAATCAAGAATAATTTTTATTGAATTTGATATTGCAATTTTTAAAAAAATGAAGTATGCCCTCTGAAAAAATAGTTACATTTTCAGTTAAACAAAAAATTTAAACATTAAAAACGAATTTTCAAAAAAAATAGTTACATTTTTACAAAAAGTGATGAGTTTTCAACTAAAATAAGTAACCTTTAACTAGAATAACTGAATTTACAAGCAAATGATTAATTTTCAACCAAGAATATTAATTTCTACCAAAAAATACCAATTTTCATCGACAAAGGATCAATTTTGAACCAAGAATCGAAGTTAAATTTTTAGTTAGAAAAAGTCTTGTTCAACCAAAGTCATGCATTTTTAGCTAAAATGATGGAAGATCCAACTAAAATAGTTACATTTTTAGTTAAAAAATTAATTTTCACCAAAAAAATATTTCAACAAAACATACTATTTTCCAAACAAAAAAATGAATTTCTAATTAAAATGATGAACCCAAAAAAATTAATTTTTAACAATGAGTTTAACTTTTAATTAAATAATTAAATTTGTATTAAACAAAAAAGAATTTTGAACTAAAAGTTTACCAGTTGACATTTTAACCAAAGAAGATATTAACTTTGAATAAAAAACAGTTGAATTCAAGAAAGGCGACTTTTCAACATGAGTGGGATTTTCAACTAAAAATGATCAATTTTCAACCAAAAATAGAATAGTTAGATTTTCAGTTAAAAAATTGATTTTAAATAAAAAAAGTAAAACGAATTTTGATCAAAATAGTTGAATACATTAATATAAAGCTAATTTTATAAATAAAGAATAATTTTTATTCAATTTCATATCGCAATTTTTAAAAAAGCCCTCGAAAAATTTCCTGACTTAAAAAAAAAAAAATTCCCAAACTTTCCCAGGGTTTTACAGGTATATGGTAATTCCCTGACAATTCCTGGTTTTCCAATTAAAGTAGAACGACACCCTGCATGATCTAAAAAATCTGCGACTGCAGATAAAGTAGAGATCACATTTTTAAATTGAACAAAATGATTAAAATAATAAAAACTTGCTTTTTTCTACGATCAGAAGATAGTAAATGCCCGATTTTTTAATTAAATTCCCGGTTTTTCCAGGTCAAGTCGTCGCCACCCTGTTAAATCTGAAATAAAAAAATGTTTAAAAAAAAATCTAGATGATTGAACTCACATTCCAGTCAAGACTAGTGACATCCTTATTGCTTGGAACTTCAGTGCCGCCCTTCTGGATGCAATGACGAAGAACCAATTGATTTGGCGAGGCTGTATTGTCCGACATGTCCCAGATACGGGCCGTACTGTCCCCGGATCCGGAAGCTAATAAATCCGTGGTTGGATTCCAGGCGCAAATAAACACCTCGGATTCATGGCCCCGCAATTTGGTTGCTTTACTAGCTGGTATCTCGACTGCATTAACAGCAGCCGCTGCATTTGCAGCCTGTTGTTGATCATCAACTTCCATTTCTGCTCGATCTGAGCCCCTTTCGTTTGTACTCACGCCCTCGTTCGACGTGACAACTAGAAGGAAAATTTTCCATACATACTTCAATTGTACTTAAAAAACTTTTAAAACCTCAGTCTTCTTTACTGAAGATAAATGAAAGAATTGTTTGCTCTAGTCAACTGACGTCTTCCGATCAGGCTCAAAACTTTCCCACTGAAATTTAAGTTTCGAAAGGTATACTTTATTTTTTCTTGTTGAAAAAACTAGACAACAAACTTAAATAAAGTGAAGGAAGGTTTTGAAAATGAAGACATCGAGAGACAATAGCCGCCTTTTAATCTTCCTGGTTGGATTAGGAGGTCCAAGAAAATTTATTCTCAAGAACCAGGGTGTACCCAGGTAAAATAAATTTCTATCAAATAGTACAATTCTAATATAAATTACTAATGATAAACGTATAATAATAACAGACTTGAAATTCTCTGACAATTTCAGGGGTTTCAAATTCAAATATTTTGCATTTGTATACTTTTTTTCAGTTTTTAGGGATTCAATTAATATTTAATTTAGATTTTAGAAAGCTTTGACCAACTTTATTACAAGATATTTTTAAATGTATTCGCACCATCGATTATTAACTAGTTAAATAATAGTAAAAATATTATTATTCATTTATTGAGTTTGTCTCGAAAGTCCATAAATTTCAATAATAACTTACATTTTTATTTCATCTTCTTATACTTGAAATTCAATGCATATTTAGGTAAAATTAATGCTATTACTATTGCTATATTATATTCAACTTAAACTGAGTAAAAATCCTAACTTTTTAAATTTGCTGTGTCATCAACAAGGTTGATGAATTTTTAACTAAATAATGGAATTTTCTACCAAAAAGGATAAATTCTCAACAAAAATACATTAAGTCTCAACCGAATATTTGAATTTTCAACTAGAAAATATACGTTTTCAGCAAAAAATTAAATGATTAAGTTTTCAATTCCAAAACTTAATTTCCACCAAAAAAAAAAACAAATAAATTTTCGACCGAAGTGATGATTTGTTTAACTAAAATAATCAGTCTCCAAATGGAATATAAATTTTAGATTAAAAAGTAGTAAAAAAAAAGTAAAAGTATTTTTATTTTCAACAAGAAAGAGACGTTTTGAATAGACATGATTAATATTTAATTGGAATACTTTAATTTTCTACAAAAAAGACGATTTTCAGCAAATTACATTAAATTTCAATAAAAAAGATAAATTTTCAGTTTAAAAAATTATTCTTCCACCAAAAAAGCAAAGAAATTTTCAGACAAAGCAATGAATTTTTAATTTAAATGATGATACATTAACTGGAATAGATGAATTGTTAATCAAAGAGAAAGAGTTCTTAACAAAATAATTTAACTTTCAAACAAGTAGTTTTGTTTTCAACCAAAAAGATGAGTTTTTAATTTAAATTATGTATATTTGACTGTAATATTTTAATTTTCAAACAAAAAGATGAATTTTTAATCAATAAAATTAATTTGTTATCAAAAAAGTCGATTTTCAAACAAAATAAATAAATTTTTAATTAAAAAAGATCGAGTTTTAACTAAAAAATAGATCAATTAAATGTTTAGATAAAAAAGTTAATTTTTAACCAGGCTGTTGTATTTTCAACTAAAATGATGAATATTTAACTGGAATAATTGAATTTTCAACCAAAAAGATAAATTTTCAAACAAGAAGATTATTTTTCAATCAAGAAGATTAATTTTCTAGCAAAAAATACAATTTTTTAACAAAAGACATACATTTTCAACGAAACAGTTGAATTTTCATGTAAAAAAGAAACTTTTTCAACGGAATATTTGAATTTCGAACCAAAAAAAGATCATTTTTTAACCAAAAATGGAATAGTTCATTTTGTAGTAAATAAAATTTAATTTTTCACAAAACAGATGAATTTTCGAACGAATAGTAGAATTTTCTAACAAAAAATGGCTTTTTCAACAAAACAGTTGTTTTTCAACCAAGCAGTTGAATTTTCAATAAAATATTTAAATATTCAACCGAAATAAATTAATTTTAAAGCAAACAGCTGACTTTTCAACCAAAAAAGATGAAATTTCTACCAACAAAGTTAATTTCAAACCCAAAAAGAAGAATTTTCAACTAAACCGTTAAATTTTCTACCAAAATAGTTTCAATCTCAACGTAAAATGATGAATTTTCAACAAAACAGTTAAATTTTCAACCAAATAGTTGACTTTTCTACCAAACTGTTTATATTTCAAGCCAAGAAGATGCAATTTTTACAAAGCAGTGGAACTTCTTACACGAAAATTTGAATTTTCAAGAAAAAAGTTAATTTTGAACCAAGTAGTTGATTTATTAACTACAAAGTTGACTTTTCAGTCAAAAAGATTAAATTTCTACAAAAAAAAGTTCAACTTTAAAAAAAACAAACAAGAATTTGCAACAAAGCAGCTGAATTTTCGAACAAATAGTTGAATTTTCTATGAAAGAAAAATGAATTTTCAACCAGATAAATGAATTTTTAGCCAAGCAGTTAAATTTTTAACAAAGTAGTTAACATTTCCTCCATGTAATTCAACTTTCCACCAGGTAGTAAAATTTTTAACATATAAACATAAATTCTTAAAGAAAAATATAACTGTGGATGCTTCAAGCAAAAAATATTCCAACTCTAAATTAAAAACAGTTTCATTCAACCAAAAAAGACAAATGTTCAATAAAATAATTAAATTCGCAACCAAACCCGACTAATATTCAACAAAACAGTTGTATTTTTAATCAGAAGAAATGATTCTTAAAAAAAAAGAAAGAAAAATGTTCAAACAAAAAAAGGAATTTTCCACGAAACGGTTCAACTTCCAAAAAAACTAGTTGAATTTGTAACCCAAAATGATGAATTTAAAACAAAAAAGTTAATTTTCAACAAATAAATAAATAAATATGAAGAATCACGAAATTGAATGGTTTACAAATTCAAAGGAATTAAAATTGTATTAATTATAATTAAAAGCGTTAAAAATTGAATAATGAAAAATTAGAACATTTTAAATTCTAAAAAAAACTTTCAAAATAGTAATTTTAAATGAGAAACAATAAAAACGAAAATTTCTACTCCGGAAAGTTGAAACTTAAACGAATGCGAACTTCATCAATTCAATCGCAAAATTAAAAACTTTTAAAAACAAAAACGAGTAGTCTAATTTTTTTCTTCTTTGATTTCAAACTGAATTAAAATTTTTTTCAAATTCAAACCTTGCTCTAGAATTATTATTCACTCTTGAAAGTTTCCATTAAAATATTTTTCAATTTGAAATAATTTATTTGATTCCAATTTTTAAAGTTGTTGCAGAATTGTCCTGACATTTTAAATATTTGAATTTGAAACTACAATATTATTAAATTTAAAATTCCAAACCTCACAAAATTAATCTAAAAATTAATTTTACAAAAAACTTTAATTTTAAGGCTTCAAAGATTAAACCGTTTTAGAATCACGCATTCTATACTATAATTTTTAATCAAAATTATAGAAATTTTAATAACAACAAAAATATATTATTAATCTTTATCACATCATGTGGTATCAAAGACATTCAAAACGACTAAATAGATTTTTTTACAAAAAAATTTGATTTCTGCAAGTTTTATGTTTTTTTCTCAGTTTTTAAGTTTCTAATTAATGTTTATTTTAGAAAAGCTTTGATAACTTATACTAAAAGATATTCTTAAATGTATTTGCATAATCGATTAAATTAATAATTAAAACTAAAAGTATAACAATTAATTTCTTGAATTTGGCTTTAGAGTACCAAATAAAAGAATTTCAACTAAGAAAGGTCAATTTTCAACCACTACTGGAATACTTGAATTTTCAGTACAAGTAATTAATTTTCCACAAAAATAAACAACAAATTTTTAACCAAAGTGATTAATTTTCAAACAAGAAGATTAATTTCTGTCAAAAAGACGAATTTCCAACTAACAGATGTATTTTCAAATAAAATTATAAATCAGCTGAAGTAGTGGGAGTTTCGATAAAAATGATAAGTTTTTAAATAAAATTATGAATACTTAACTAGAATGATTGAATTTTCAACAAGAAAATGATCAATTGCTCCCCAAAAAGTAAAATTTTCAGTTAAAAAAACTAATATGCAGCCAAAGAAATGAATTTTGCAAATAAAATAATGGAATATTCAAATGGAAAAGTTATTTACATATTCAGTTGAAAAAAATTAATTTTCAATAAAAAAACCACCAATCTTCAACAAAATAGTTAAATTTTCAATGAAAGTGATGAATTTTCAACTAAGAATATAAATTTCCGTTAAAGTAAAACGAATTTGTAATAAAGTACATTAATTTTCAATTAAGAAAGATAAATTGTCAAACAAAAATTGAGTATTAAAATTTGCACTTAAAAAAAGTAATGCTCAACCAAAGAGATTAATTTTCCATTGAAATAATGGAATAGTTATTGAGATTTACGTTTAAAAAAATTAATTCTCAACAACTAAAAAAACGAATTTTCGAAAAAATAGTTCAAGTTTTAACTCTAATAATTACATTTTCAGTATAAAAATTAATTTTCAGCCACCGAGTTTAACTTATAACCAAATAATTATATTTTCATTCTAAGAAAGCTGAATTCTGAACGAAAAATGTAGTGGTTAATATTTAAACCAAAAAATATTTTAATTTTTAATCACAACAGTTGAATTAAAAAAAAGATTTTTTAACATAAGTTTAATTTTGAACTATAAAAGATTTTTCTGTCAAGAAAGAGGAAATATTTCAAACTATTCGAACAAAAAATATCAAATTTTCCGTTAAAAAAAATTAATTTCCAAACAGAGAAAAAAAATTCACAAAAAAGGTAAATACAGTAAACAGGGTGCACGTTTTGATCCAAGAAAAAAATTCCCGGTCGTAAAAATGGAAGGTACTAACACTTTTCAATTGAACAATTTTAAATGAAATGCAGATAAACTGCAAAATTTAAAATTTTTAAATTTTATTAATTAATACGTTCAAAGATTCAGACAAAAATGGTAAAAATGTAATACACGGTATCATTTTCAATTATCTAAATTAATAAATCGATGAGCTTTAAATTTTTTAAATTGTATTATTTTAAACAATTTTAAGCCAGAAACATTAAACAAATGAAAAGTTAAATTTTTTTAACAGAACACTAGTTAAATTCAAAGTTAAATTATTTTTATTTCAAATAGTTTAAATATCCTAGAAAGGCTTCAACATTTTATTTCAAAATCTTAAGAAATCTAGAAGTTGTTTTAAATTTAAAATTATATTTGAAATTGTTTTAGAACTTCTAAATATCTTTTGAAATCAATCGAATTTTTTTAAACAATTTTAGAAATCTTTAGAAATCTTTTTGAATATTTTCTTAAAAGAATTTTCAAAAAAAAAAAATATTTTCAACTTTCCTATGAATCTTAAGAAAAATGTTTTTTTTTATTTCGAAGCCTTTTAAATTTCTTAAAAAGTTTATTAATTTTTTTAAATCTGTAAAAACCTACATTTTGTTTTAAATTAGGCTCTGGCCATTTGCACCAAAATATTATGGAACGAATAGCCGAATTGTGTCGATACAAACTTCGATTAAATTTTTTGAAATTATTTCAAGTTTAAAATTAATTTAAAATCTTTTCAAAACTTCAAAATACCTCTTAAAATTACTCAAATTTTTTCTACAAATTATAAGCGTTCATCTGTTATTTAGAACCCAAAATTCAACAATTTCACTTACAAATTAAACATTTTTAAAAAAGATCAATAAAAATTGTAACGTTTCAAGTTTAAAAGCTCTTCGAAATATTAACAATTCAATCCTTTTTCTTAATTAAATTTTTTTTATTGAATGGGTTAAAAATGGAATATTTTGAACTAAAACAATATTTTATAACAAATACATTATTATGAAGTTATTTCTTTTTATCAAGTTTAAATCGGACGTTTGCTTTTTTTACGGACTAGGACTTTCGAATTGAAATAATTTAATTTTTAACGCAAAAAATGGAAATTATTAACTTTTAACATATTTCTAATCGTTCTGCCAAATAAATTATTGTTCTCTTTTAATACTCAAAGTATAAATTAATTTTAAAAATATATTATTTATATTTACAGTTGATAAAATAAAAATTTCAACTTCGAACGCTTTTAATGTTTAATTTTTTAAGAATTCAAGATGTCATAATTGAAACAGATAACAATTTGACTAATTATTTTTTAAACTATTGAACTCTAAGACCAATTTTTCTTTTAAATATTTCTATTAAATTCCTGGTCAAAAAATAAATTCACTGCCGTTTCCCGGTTTTTCCCGGTCTCAAAAAATTCCCCGTCATTTCCAATTGAAAGAAAAAATTAAACCCGTGTCCGAAACAAATACCTTATTAAAAAAAAAATCCCTGATATTTCCAGTTTTTTTTTCCTGGTATATAAAAATGCCCTGACAATTCCAGATTGGTTTTCCAGGTAGGTTAGACACCCTGGAAATAGGGGAAATCACCCAATCTTCTAATATTTCTCTCCCGAATTTATCCCGGTGCAAGTTTCTCCCGGTTTTCCCGGGTGCGTGGCCCCTCTGAAAAATAATGGTTAAAGTTACCTTCTTCTCCATTTGTCTCCTGCACCTCCGTCTTGACTTGTTGCTTCTGCTGATTCTGCTGATTTTGTCTGGAGGCTACAACATCAGGCATAACAGCATCGATGAGAGACAAGGATTCTACCATTCTCTGTACAGTGCCATCTTCACCGATTGATATTTCTGCCTCGGTGTATTGTAATCCTTTTTGGATAATGGATAGCAGCGCCGCTGGAGGCACCAGAGCTCCATTTATATTGCTTTGTGATATGTGAGACTCGATACCAAATACCCACGCGGAATGTTGAAATCCTGAAATTAAAATTACCGTTCGGAAATCAGGTGATCAATAATTTACACTTATAAAATGGAAGCTACCGACGCTTTGCAACTAACCAATTTTAAATTAAATGCAGTTAAACTGACAAATTACAAATTTAAAACTTTTAAAAACTGTAGTGTTCAAGGATGATTCAAATTGAGTTTCAAAAATATAAATCCACGTTATCATTTTCAATACTCTAAATTCAAGAATCAATCACTGAATTTAAAAATTTTTTAAATTATACCATCTTAAGCAATTTAAAATCCTAATTCCAGTTCAGAATTGGTTAAAAATTAAAAATTCCCAGTTTAAATCCGGAGTTTTAATTCTTTTTCAAAATTCTACATGTCCACTAATTCTGAGAATGATAATTTTATTGTAAAATTCCCTGTTCCAATTCATAATTTATATTTATTCGAAAATACTTCGTTTTAACACAGAATAATAATTTTGATTGGAAAATTCAAGAATTTTTCTGTAAAATTCCCTGTTTGAATTTATAATTTTAATATTTTCCAAAAATATCCCGTTTCAACTAAGAATTATAATTCATTCTTTAATAAAATCCCCTGTTCAGCTCGGAATTTATTCAAATTTTAAAATTCTCTGTTCCAAGAAAAATTATAATTCTTTTGGATAAATAGCAGTTTCAACTCAGAATTGGTTACAATTTAAAAATTCTCTGCTTCAACTCAGAACTAGAATTCTTTGGAAAGATTTCATGTTCCAATTCAGAAGTTTGCTACTTTTCGAAAATTTCCAATACTAGCTCGTAATTTGTTAAAATTTAAAAAATCCCAGTGCCAAGTCAAAATTATTATTATTCTGAATAAACTCCAGTTCCCACTATAAATTTGTAAAAGATTAAAAAAATTTCTAATTCAAATTAAAAGTTAAATTACTTTTATTTTTAACAGTTTAAAAATCCTTAAAATGGTTCAAAATTTTTTTCAAGATATTGAAACAGCTACATGTTGTTGAAAATTTTTTCAGATTTAAAAATATTATTAAAACTTTTTTACAACTTCTAAGTATCTATTAAAATTATTCGAATTTCGAATAATCTTTCGAAACAAAAAATCATTTTCAATTTTCTTAACAATATGCAAAAATGTTATTATTCTTTTGAAGCCTGTTAAATTTTTTTTTTTTAATTTGTTAATGTTCTAAATTATACCATTTTAAGCAATTTTAAATCCTAATTGAAGCTCAGAATTGGTTAAAAATTGAAAATTCCCTGTTTAAATCCGGAATTTTAATTCTTTTTCAGAAATTCTCCGGTCAAATCCAGAATTTTAATTCTTTTTGAAAATTCTCCATGTCCAGTAATTCTGAGAATTATAATTTTATTGTAAAATTCCCTGTTCTAACTCATAATTTAAATTTTTTCGAAAATACCTCGGTTTTAACACAGAATAATAATTTTGTTTGGAAAATTCAATTTTCTATTGAGAATTGTTATTCTCCTGGATCAATTCCAATTCAGATTTGGTAAAAAAAATTGAAAATGCCTTGTTCAAAATCAGAATTTTAATACTTTTTTGAAAATTCTCCGTTCCAACTAAGAATTAGAATTTTTATGTCAAATTCCCTGTTCGAATTCATAATTTTATTTTTTTTTAAATATCCCGTTTCAACTTAGAATTAGAATTTATTCTTTAATAAAATCCCATGTTCCAGCTCGGAATTTATTTAAATTTCTAAATTCTCTGTTCCAAAAAAAATTATAGTTTTTTTGGTAAATAGCAGTTTTAAATGGAATTGGTTAAAATTTGAAATTTCCCTGATTCAACTGAGATTTAGAATTCTTTGGAAAAAGTTACTGTTCCAATTCAGAATTTTTCTCCTTTTCGAAAATTTCCAATACTATCTCGGAATTCGTTAAAATTGGAAAAATCCCGATGCCAAGTCAAAATTATTATTATTCTGGATAAATTTCAGTTCCAAGTATAAATTTGTAAAAGATTGAAAATTTCCTATTCAAATTAAAAGTTAAATTACTTTTATTTTTAACAGTTTAATAATCCTTAAAATGGTTCGAATTTTTTTTAAGATCTTAAAACATCTATACGTTGTTTTAAATTTTTTCAAATTTAAAAATATTTTAAAAAGTTGTTCACAACTTCTAAATATCTTTTAAAATAATTTGAATTTCAAATAATCTTTCCAAATAAAAAATCATTTTCCTAACAATCTTCACAAACGTTATTATTCTTTTAAAGTCTGCCAAAATTCTAAAAAAGTTTCTAAATTTTTTCTTCGAAATCTGCAAAAATGTACATTTAGTTTTAAATTACACCGTGGGCTATTTGTACAAAAATTTTGACACGCATAACCGGATTCAGGGCGACCATTTTAATCGAAGAAAAAAATTCCCAGTCATTTCCCGGTTCGCAAACATTTTTCCCCGTCAATAAAATTTTAATAGACGAACTCTATTCTGAACATTTTTCCATTTAAAGTAGCAAAAATTAAACAAAAAATTAAAGCATTCAAGGTGGAACTCTGGAGTTTTAAACTTTAAAAATTGAAGTTTAAACGTTTTTTAATTAAAAATGTTTGTATTTAAATGCTCAATAATTTACACGTCTAAAATTAAAGGTAGTAACACTTTTCAATTCAAAAATTTGAAATGAAATGCAGATAAACTGCAAAATTCAGAATTTTTAACATTTATAAATCATAGAGTTCAAAGATTTAGATTAAGTTCCAAAAATATAAATGCACGTTAACATTTTCAAAACTCTAAATTAAAGAATCAACCAACGAACTTTAAAAAATTTCAAAAATGAAATTATTAAATTATTTTAAGCTGGAAACATTAAAAATTTCATTTTTTTGACTTAAAAGTTCTTAAATTAGAAGCTAAATTATTTTTATTTTAAATATTTTTAGCATCTTTAAAAATATTTAAAAGTTTATTTCAAGATCTTGAGAAATCTAGAAATTGGTTTATATTTTTTCAAATTTAAAATTATTTTTGAAATTTTTTCAGATCTTCTAAATAACTTTTAAAATTAATTAATTCGGTTTTAAAACTAGAAAATCCGGCGAGTTTAAAAAAAATTCTTTCAAATTTGAATTTATAAATAACAATTAACACTTATTATTTTTAGAAAAAGTTAGAGTAATTTTAAGAGATATTTAGAAGTTTACAAAATATTACAAAATAATTTATGACTTTAAATTTAAAACAAAATATAGGAAAAATGCTATTTATTTTAAAATACGTTTAGAGGTTCTGAACAAAATTTTGACACGCTTCGTTTTAAATACTTAATATCATTTCAAGTTTTAAATTAATTTTGAATCTTTTCAAAACTTTTAAATATCTCTTAAAAGTACTCAATTTTTTCTACAAATAATGAGTCTTTAATTACTATTTCTACATCAAAATGCAACAATTTCGCTTACAAATTAAACATTTTTTAAATAGAACAATAAAAATTGTAACGTTAACAGTTTAAAAGCTTTTAGAATTTTTAACAATTCAAAGGTTTCTATACCTAACAATTAGAATTCAAATTGTTACCTTTCAAATATTTGGCCTTAATTTACTCGTATTAAATTAAAGTCAAATATTGCTAAATATGAAATAACAATTCTACTTCTAATTAACCTTTTTTTTAAATTAAATGGCTTAAAAAGGAAATAATTTAGACTGAAACAATATAACAGCCTTTAATTACGAATATATTATTAATAAGTTATTTTGAAGTTGAAAATAGTTTATAAAGTTTCAATCGAACCTTTACATTTTTTTAATGACTAAGACTTTTGAATTGAAACAATACTTTTTAAAAAAACTTAAAAGTACAGATACA
>JAAAKG020128185.1:0-10630 GCA_010014905.2 Druon quercuslanigerum
TTAAAAATTCGTCTTTTTTAATTAAATATTTAACTTTTTTGTTGAAAATTCAAACTATTCGATTGAAAATTAACTTTTTTCAGAAAATTCATCTTTTCTTGTTGAAAATTCTGTTTTATTAAAAATTCGTCTTTTTTTATTAAAGATTTAACTTTTTAGTTGAAAATTCAAACTATTCGATTGAAAATTAACTTTCTCTAGAAAATTCATCTTTTCTGGTTGAAAATTCTACTGTTCTATTAAAAATTCGTCTTTTTAGACTAACGATTCAACAATTTTGTTGAAAATTCAATTATTTGGTTGTAAGTTAATTTGCATACAAAAATTCATGTTTTTTGGTTGAAAATTCTACTTTTTTATTGAAAATTCGACGTTTTCGACTAAGCACTCAACAGTTTTGTTGAAAATTAAACTATTCGGTTGTAAGTTAATTTTCATACAAAAATTCATATTTTCTTGTTGAAGATTCTACTGTTTTATTGAAAATTCGTCTTTTTTTACTAAGGATCTTCCTGCTTGGAATGTTCAACAATTGGATTGATAGTTTGTTTTTTTTGTTGACCGTGAAATGTTTCCCGATTGAAAAGGTATCTCTTTTATGGTAAATTTGTCTTTTTAGTATGAAAATCAATTTTTTAAAATAGAAATTACATTTTTTATTGTTAAAATGCAATTATTTAGCAGAAGATTCAAATATCTAGTTAAAAACTTCAACTATTCGGTTCAAATGAACTTTTCTGTAAATAATTCAAATTTTCTGGTAGAAAATGCAACTTTTTGTTTGAAAATTGAATCAATCTTGGCTTAAAATTAAACCTTTCTGTTGAAAATTCAACTGTTTGGTTAAAAATTAATTTTTTTTTGTCGAATAATTCATATTTTTTGGTGGAAAATTTATCTGTTGTCTAGAAAGTTCGACATTTTAGTTGGAAAATTCAACAATTTTGTTTTATTTTTTCTTGACTAAAGAATCTTTCCTGGTTGAAAATACATTTTTTTCATAGAACTACCATTTTTTGTTTAAAATGCAACTGTTTGGTTAAAGTTTAATTTATTTTGGTTTAGAATTCAACCATTTTGTTGAAGATTCAAATTATCCGGTTAAAAATTAACTTTTATGTAAAAAAATTAACATTTTCTGGTTCGAAACTTAACTTTTTGGCTGGAAAGTTCAAGGATTTGATTGATATGTTGTATTTTTCTTGACTGTAGAGTCTTTCCTGGTTGAAAATTTTACTTTCTGGGTAGAAAATTTAATTATTTGAAAATTTAAACTATTCGGTTAATAATTAACTTTTTTGTAGAATAATTCATATTCTATGATAAAAAATTCGACTGTTTAGCTGAAAAATTGAACAATTTAATTGAAATTTTGTTTATTTATTGACTAAAGAATCTTGCATGGTTCAAAATTTAACTCTTTCGTGGAAAACTAATTTTTTTTTTAATAAAAGTTTTATTTTTATTCTTGAAACCCAGCTGTTTTATTGAAAATTAATTAATTTTAGTTTAGGATTCAACCGTTCTTGTTGAAAAATTCAAACTATTCGGTTGAAAATTAACTTGTTTGAACTAAAATTTATATTTTCTCATTAAAAATTCAACTTTTTGGTCTTTTTAGTTTGCCAATTGATTTTTTTTATAGAAATTGCGTTTTTGGTTGTTAAAATACAATTATTTGGCGAAAGATTTAAATATATAGTTAAAAACTTAAACTATTCGGTTGAAAATTAACTTTTCTGTAGAAAATTCATATTTTCTGATTGAAAATTCAACTTTTTGGCCGGAAAATTAGAAAATTTTAATGCAATTTTTTTTTTCTTCACTGAAGAATTTTTCCTGTTTGAAAATTTAACTCTTTTGTGGAAAATTTATTTTTTTAATTAGGAAATTTAAAATAATTTGATTTAGGATTTAACCCTTTTGTTGAACAATCAAACTATTCGATTACAAATAATTTTTTTATAGAAAATCCACATTTTCTGGTCGAAAATTCCACTTTTTAGCTCAAAAATTCAACAATTTGATTAAAATTTGCTTTCTTCCTTAACTCAAGAATCTTTCCTGATTGAAAATTCAACTCTTTTGTGGAAAATTTGTCTTTTTATTCAAAAATTTTTTTCTTTTTTTAAATAAAAGTTTCATCTTTATTCTTAAAATGCAGCTGTTTTATTGAAAATTAATTTATTTTGTATTAAGATTTTACCCTTTTCTTAAAAATTCAAACTAATCGATTAACAATTAAATTTTTAATAGAAAATGCGTATTTTCTAATTAAAAATTCCACTATTTGGCTGAAAAATTAAACAATTTGATGGAAATTTTGTTTTTTTCTAGACTAGAATCTTTCCTGGTTAAAAATTTAAATCTTTTGTGGAAAATTTCTTTTTAAATTTAAAGTTAACCTTTCTTTTTGATAGAAATTAAATTTTCTTCTTTAAATATAACTTTTGGTGTGAAAATTAATTTATTTTGGTCGAAATTTCATATTTTCTGGTTAAAAAGTTCAACTTTTTGTAGAAAATGTTACTTTTTTGCTGCAAAATTAAACAATTTGATAAAAAAATTTTGATTTTTTCTTCACTAGAATCTTTCCTGGGTAAAAATTTAAATCTTTTGTGAAAAATTTTGTCTTTTTAGTTTGAAAATTCCTCAATTTTCTCATAAAAATTACATTTTCCTTCTTGAAATGCAACTGTTTTATTGAAAATAATCTATTTTGGTTTAGGATTCAACCATTTTTAAAAAACTTTAAACTATTCGTTTTAAAAATGAACTTTTTTGATAGAAAATTCATATTTTCTGATTAAAAATTCAACTATATGTTTAAAAATGTGTCTTTTTTGGTTTTAGGATTGAACTATTTTGTTGAAAATTTCTTTTAGCTTGGTTGAAAATTAATTTTTTCAACTGAAAGTATACCTATCCCAATTTCGGTTCAAAATTTATCCTTTTTATTAAATAAAATTCACTAATTTGGTTGCAAATTAATCTTTTGGGGTGTAAAATTAATCTTTTGTAAGGGAAAATTTGAACATTTAAAAAAAAATAATTTATTTTGTTGAAAATGCAATATTTTTATTTCAAGCATTAGGAATTTTGTTTTAAAATTTTTAGTCCCCTATTTTTGTAAAAATATTCTGAATTTCTCTGCTTTTAGAAATTTTTAAACTTATTTTCTGTTTGAAATTCTTTTTTTTTTCATGGTTGAAAATTCAACTTTTCTATTGAAAATAATTCATATTTTTAAATTAAAAATTGATCTTTTGTCTTAAAAGTTTGACTGCTCTGTTGGAATTAAAACTACCTTGTCAAAAATTCATTTTTAACGTTCAAGATTCATATCTGCTTAAAAATTTACCTAATTTTTTGAAAATTTGTTTTTGTTCGTTTAAAATTAATTTTTTAACTAAAAATTTATCTATTCAATTTTTGGTTGAAAATTTATCATTTTTATTGGGAAATTCTCTAATTTGGTTAATTGAAAATTAATGGGAAATTTAGCTTTTTGGTTGAAAATTCAAATGTTTTAAGACCTGGTTAAAAAACTTCTGTATTTGAAATAAGTTTAAAAAAATAAAATATAAGTATAAGTAAATAATAATAAATATAATAATAAATATAAGTATATAGATAAAAATTAAGAAATTTTTAAATGATAAATTTTCTGAAGTTTAAGAATAAAAAATGTTTCAGGGCAACAAAATGTAAAGGAAGATTGGTAACAGCGCATTGTTGGGACACAGACGACCCGAGGCTTTTAATATGTCGAGCTCAGAGACCAGAAATCAGAGATTCTAAATCTTCAAGATCTTCAGAGGAAATTGATGTAAGTTTATTTGTCTTTTCTATTTTCTATTTTATATATTTTTATTTTATAATATTTTAATGGATTTTGAAGGATTTGAAAATTTTTCAAATAATTCAAGGTGTTCTTTAAAAAAATTTAAAGAATTAAAAAAAAATGTTGGGATATTTTAAAAGGATTGAAGGAATTTTCAATTGATTTCAATAATTGAAAGGAATTTAGATTTTTTTTAAAGATTTTAAGGTGTCTTATATTTAAAAAGATTTTTAAAGATTTGAAATATTTTTGCAATTTCGTTGTTTTTGGTAAAAATCAAACTTTTAGTTTGAAAATTAATCTTGTTGATTAAAATTTCAATACTTTTATAGCAATTTTTTTCTCTTCTCTTGACTGAAAAGTCTTTTTTAGTTAAAAAATCATTTTTTTTTTAATTCAACTATTTTTTATTCAAAATTAAAATCTTTTTTTGATAAAATATCAACTGCTATATCTTTTTTATTAAGAATTAATTTTGTTTGAAATTAAAATTTAGTTACGCGGTTGGAAAATAAACTTTTTTTTTTGAAAATTTGTTTTTTCTATTACTGAAAGTTAGTTGTTTTTTTTACGGAAAATTTAACTATTCTGTTTGAAACTTGAACTATTTAGCTAAAAATTTGCTGTTTCTTTGGTTAAACATTTTTTTTATTTCTAAATTTAACTATACAACTTTTGGTTCAAAAGTTACCTTTTTAGTTAAAAATTAATTTTTTTGGTTGAAACTTTATCTAATTGGTTAAATATTTAAGTATTCCAGTTACATATTTATCAGTTTATTTAAAAATTAATCTTTTTGGTTGAAAATAAAAGTACTGAGTTGAAATTTAAACTCTTTTGTTAAAAAGTGCATTTATTTGGTTTAAAATTCATCTATTCCAGTTAAAAATTCATAATTGTAGTTTAAAATTCATCACTCTGGTTGAATTTTTTTTTTCTTTTTTGGTGGAAAATTATTGTTTTTTAGCTAAAAATTTAAATATTACATTTTTGGTTGAAATCTAATTTTATCAAGTTTAAAATTCAACTGTTTGATTAAAAATTGATTTTTTGAGTTGAAAATTCAACTGTTTCGTTGAGAATTCATGTATTTTGTTTAAAAAAATCGTATTTTTAAAATAAAAAATTAATATTTTTGGTTGAAACTTTATCTATTTAAAAAAATGAACTTTTTTTTTAAATATTGTCTTTTTGAGTTGAGCATTTAATAATTTTGTTTAAAATTCATATATTATTTTTTTCTTAATCGTATCTTTTTTTTAATTAATTTTTTGTTGGAAATGTTTTTTTCTCTGAAAATTCACCAGTTTGATTGAAAATTATTTTTTTTACACTGAAAATAGAACCTTACCATTTTTTGTTGATAATTGATCTTTTTTAGTTCAAAATTAAATTTTTTTGTCGAAAATTGATGCTTTTTTTCTTTTTCATAAAAAATTTATTATTTGTTTGAAAATTACTCTACATTGCAAATTTATCTTTTTGGTTAAAAATTCCGGTTTTCAATTTAAAGATTCATCATTTCAGTTAAAAATTCCTCAGTTAGATTGAAAATTAATTTTTTTTAATTTAAAATTTAGCTATTACATTTTTGGTTGAAAATTGATCTTTTGCAGATCAAAATTCAACAATTTGGTTGAAAGGTTGACTTTTTTAGTTGAAAATTCAATTATTTAGTTTAAAATTCATGTTCTTTTTTTTTAAATCGTCTTTTTCAGTTCAAAAATTAATTTTTTGGTTTGAAAATTATTATTTTTCTTCTTTGAAGAATTCATTTTTTTGGTTAAAAATTCGTCAGTTTCATTGTAAATTTTTGTAGCTTAAAATTTAACTTCCATTTTTGGTTGAAAATTTATATTTTTTATTTAAAGATTCATCATGTCAGTTAAAAATTCTTCAGTTTGATTGGGAATTAATTTTTTTTTTTAATTTAACTGTTACATTTTTGGTTGAAAATTGATCTTTTGTAGTTCAAAATTCAGTTAAAAAAAAAATAATTTTCAATCAGTCTGATGAATTTTCAACAAAATGATAAATATTTAACTAGAATACCTGGTCTTTGAACAAAAAAATATATGAATTTTCAACTAAAAAAGACCATTTTTAAAGCAAAAATGGAATAGTTGTGAATAGTGAATTATTAAAAAACAATTATGAATTTTCAAACAAGAACAATAATTTTTAAACAAAAAAATTAATTTTCCACCAAAAAATGACGAATTCAAAATTAATTAATTAATAATTAATATATAATTAATAATAACTAATTTTCAAGAAAAAATAACTTTCTATTAAAAAGACGCTTTAAAAAAAAAACAATTTTTTAACCAAAAATGGAATAATTAAATCTTTCGTTTAAAAAATTAATTTTCAATGAAACTGATACATTTCCAAACAAATTTGTGAATCTTTAACTGCAATAGTTGAATTTTTAACCAAAAAGATGAATTTTCAGTGAAGAAGAATAATTTTCAAACAAAAAATTATATTTTTATTGCTAAAAAAGACGATTTTAAAAAACATGCATTAACTTTCAAATTATTAGTTGAATTTTGAATTAAAAAAGATTAGTTTTCAATCAAGAATTTAAGTATTAATTCTTACAACTTAAAATTCTTAAAATTTCAACTCAATTTCAATTATGAATTTTCTTCAGATAAGAAAATTTTCAAATTGTTTAAATTGTCACCGTTTGAAAATTCAATTTTCAATTTTATTCTATTCTAAATAGTTGACAATTTATTTTTCTCCAATTTGTTTTAATTTTCAACAATTTAATTTTCGTCTGTTAAAAATTTAAGAAAATTGTTAATTGAATATTCAACACATGAAAATTCAGTTGATAAAATATTAATTAATTATTGAAATTTAAGAAATTTTATAATTGAAGAAAAATGAAAATTAAAGAAAAAAATTGTGATTTCATCTTTAGAATTTTCTTCAATTTTTAAAATTCGAACTTTCAACCGTTAATAACTTTATTGTTCCAAGTTGATGAGAATTCAATTGTTGAAAATTGGAGAAAGAAATTTTAACTGTTTAAAATTGAAAAAATTGAGTTTTTATTTGTAAATTTAAAAAATTCGAAAATTTAAATATTTAACATCTGAAAAAATTTACAAAAAATTTATTTGAATTATTATTGAAATTCATGGACTTAAAAGACAAATACAAAAATTAGAAAAAATATATAATTTTCTAGCAAAAAATGACATTTTCGAAAAAATACACGAATTTTCAACAAAATAGTTGCACTTTTAATGAAAAAAAAACAAACATTTTTTAATCAAATAGTTGAATTTCGGACTAAAAAAGATTAGTTTTTAATCAAAAATGGAATAGTTAAATCTTTAATTTAAAAAATTATTTTAAACCACACTGATTAATTTTCAACCAAACTGATAAATATGTAGTTTGAATACTTGAATTTTGAACCAAAAATATCAATTATCCAACAAGAAAATTAAATTTTTACCAAAAAAAATGATTTAAAAAAAAATAATAAGTGAATTTTTTAAGAAATAGTTGAGTTTTTAACTAAAAAGTACCAATTTTTATTTTATAATTGAATAGTTCAATCTACAGTTACAAAAATAATAATTTGCAATCAATCTGATGAATTTTCAAACAAAATGATAAATATTTAACTGGAATAACTGGGTTTTGAACCAAAAAGATGAATTTTTCAAGAATAATATTGATTTACAAACCAAAAGATTAATATTCTATAAAAAAGAATGAATTTTCAAAATAAAAAAAAATCATTTTCAACTAAAAAGACAATTTTTAATGTATAAATGGAATAGTTAAAAAAACTGGAATACTTTAATTTTGAAGTAAAAGGTGAATTATTAAACAAGAAGATGAACTTTCAAACAAAAATTGATCATTTTTAAACAAAAAAATTAATTTTCCACCAAAAAATTAAGAATTCAAAAAAATACATGAATTTTCAACGAAGTAGTTGAATTTTCAACTCAAAGAATATCTTTTAACCCAGTAGTTAAATTTTAAACTAAAAAGGATTAATTTTTAATTTAAAATGGAATAGTTATATCTTCAGTTACAAAAAAAATTTCAATGAAATTGATGAATTTCCAAACAAAATAAAAAAATAAATAAATTTTTAAACTAAAAAAGATCAATTTTTATTTTAAATGGAATATTCAAAAAAAAAAAGGTAAATGTTTAACTGGAATGCGTGCATTTTAAACCAAAAAGATGAGCTTTCAAACAGAATATGAATTTTCAAAAAATAATATTAATGTTCAAACAAAAAATATGAATGATCAAACAAAAAGATGAATTTTCAGTCAAGAAGAATAATTTTCAAACAAAAAAATTATATTTTTATTGCTAAAAAAGATGATTTTAAAAAACTTGCATTAATTTTCAACTTAAAAGTTGAATTTTTAACTAAAAAAGATTAGTTTTTAATCAAGAATTTAAGTATTAATTTTCTTAAATTTTCAGTTCTTCAAAATTGAAGAACATTTAATTTTCATCTGTTGAAAATTCAGTTATAAATTTTCTTCAGGTTTCAACAGTTAAAAATTAAATTTTTGGTTTTCTTGAAGCTTCAATAGTTGTAAGCAAATTTTCAAATTGTTTAAATTATCACCGTTTGAAAATTTAATTTTCAATCTTAATAGTTGACAATTTATTTTTAAAAATTTAAGAAAATTGTTAATTGAATATTCAACAGATGAAAATTCAGTTCATAAAAAATAAATTGTTGAAAATTTAAGATATTTTAGAATTGAAGAAAAATGAAAATTAAAGGAAATAGAAAATTGATGGAAAAAAATGGTGTTTTCAGCTGTTGAATTTTCTTCAATTTTTAAAATTCGAATTTTCAACCGTTGATAGTTCAATTGTTGAAAATTGTAGAAAAATAAATTGTTAACTGTTTCAAATTGAAAAAAATTGAATTTTTAATTGTTGGAAATATAAAAAATCCGAAAATTTAAATATTTAACAGCTGAAAAAAGATTTCCAAACAATTTATTTGAATTATTATTCCAATTCATGGACTTGAAACACTGAAAGACTAAAAGATTAGCTAAAGCTTTACAAATTAAACATATTAATTGAATGCCTAGAAAATAAAATAAAAACATTATTTTATTATTTAACTACTAGGTTCATTTCTTCCATATTCAGATACTTTTTCCAGGATTTAACCAGACATCCTGAATTAGATTTAAGATATTTTTTTGTCGTCCTTAAATAATAATTGGATCGAAAATTAAATAAAAATTAATGTTAAAAAGGATAAAATATAAAATAGACGTCTTTTTTGTTCTCTAGGAAACTGCGAGTGTCGTCCTGGTTTCGATGTTTGTCTCGTCAGACCACGGAATCGTCGTCCAGGATGTTAGATCCTTAAAGGACGAGAATTCTCGTTTATTGGGAGTTCGATCACCACACATAATTATCCTCAATTCTGAATTATCTCTGAGCACCAAGAGCAAGATTGCTCGTCTCCTAATGAAGGATTTCGAGGAATTGGGTAGATGCGATCCAATCACGAAAAAAGCTATTTTGGATTTTTCTTTCTACTTGAGCATTGCGAATATGGACGAGGCTTTCAAGGCGATAAAGACAATTAAGAACGAGACTGTGTGGAAGAGTTTGGCGAAAATGTGTGTGAAAACGAAGCAACTCGATATGGCGATGCTCTGCTTGGGACACATGAAAAATGCTCGAGGAGCCAGAGCTCTCAGAGAGGCAATGCAGGACGATTCTTTAGTCCTGGAGGCGAAAGTTGGGATTTTGGCGGTCGAGCTTGGACTACATGTTGGTATTTTAATTAAATATGCATTTTTCACTCTCATTTTTTAAGTTTATTTTATTTTTTATATCTGCTGAATATTCAATTGTTAATTCTCCTAGAGTTTTAACAGTTGGAAATTCTCTTTTTATCAATTTTCAACAACTGAAAAAACAAATTTTTCATTTTCTTCAACTTTCGACAATTAATTTTTCAACTTTATTTAATTTAACAATATTTTAAATTGAATTATCAACTATTGAATTATTCTAAGAGCTAAAAGTTTAATTCCTTAAAATAAAAAAAATAAAATGGCATTTAATATATAAATATTTCAACCTGTTCTAAAAATTAAGAAAAAATGCATTTTTCATGAACGGGTCATGTCATTTGAGGAAAATTGATCATTGAGTTTAGAAAATAAACATTTTTAATTAATAAACCAAATTTTTTTTCTATTCTCTACTGTTCAAAATTGAAGAAAATTTAACTTTAATCTGTAAAAAATTCAATTATTAATTTTCTTCAGGTTTCAACAGTTGGAAATTCAATTTTTAATTCTGCTCAATTTTCAATAATTCTCATTTAATTTTCCATTTTTTTAAATTTTCAACAATTCAATTTTTATCTTTTAAAAATTCAGTGATCAATTTTCTTAAATTTTCAAATGGCCCAAATTGTAGAAAATAGAATTTTCATCAGATGAAAATTTAATTTTCGATTTTTGAAATTTTCAACAACTAAAAATGTAATTTTTAATTTTGTTCAATTTTTTATTTGCTTCATTTTCAGCTGTTGGCAATTTTATTTTTCTCCAATTTTCAAGAACTAAATTTCCATCTGTTGAATAATCAATTATCAATTTCCTGCAAATTTCAACAGTTAAAATATCAATTTTCATTTAAAAAAATATTTGAAAATTTAATTTTTCATTTCCATCAATTATTTAATTTTGAATTTTAGTCAATTTTCAACATTTAGATTTTCTTCCGCTGTATATTAAATTGTCAATT